>VXBQ01008413.1:167693-224864 GCA_013400175.1 Phainopepla nitens
CGGGGGCGGCTCAGCGCCGCGCCGGCTCCGTGCCCCCGGGACGTCGAGAGGCGGCGGTGGGGTCAGGCCGGGCGGCGCTGGATGGGTCAGGTCGGAAGGGACCACAGTGGGTCATCTGGTCCAGTCTCCCTGCTCCAGCAGGGTCACCCCAGAGCACGTGGCACAGGATCGCGTCTAGACAGTTCTTGAATATCTCCGGTGAGGGAGACTCCACAGCCTCTCTGTGGAATCCGTTCAGTGCGCGGGCACTCGCACAATAAAGAAGTTCTTCCTCGTGTTCGGGTGGAACTTCCTGTGCATCAGTTTCTGCCCATTCACTCCTGTCCTGTTGCACGGCACCGCCGAGAAGAGCCTGCATCCATCCTCTTTGATACACTCTCTTAGACACTCACAGACATTGATGATGCCGCCTCTCGGTGCTCTCTTCTCGATGTGTCAGTGCCCTGCTGCTCTCAGCAGTGCGTCTGCAGGGAGAGGCGATTCTATTCGGTGATTCTTATGAGACCAGTGCTGCCTTGGAATGCAATGGCTCCCGTCAGTGTAATAAAATTCCTCTTTAGTGACAGGGAAAGGGGAGTTTGCCCTTTTCTGTGTTTTCGAATGTACTTAACTTTAAATTAAGTTTGAATGTGACTGCGTTTGCAGCAGAGGGAGCTTTAAAATAGTTTGGGCATATAAAATAGTTTCATGTATTTCTGAATCTTTTTTTCCAGTTGTGATTCTGTGCATTCTGTAGGACTGAAATTAAAGTAGTAGAAGAAGAGCAGTTTTCTGGCAGCGGGGAGATCTGAGAGCTGATAAACAAGCATAGTTGAATAAACAGACATAGCTGAATGTTATGACATGGTAGAAAGAAACACACTTAAAGACAAGGCACTGTGGTACAGCCTGTTTAAATAAAATATGTATGTGAATGTTAGCAAAGTCTAAAACAATCTTCTGTTACAAGCCTGGGTTGTGTAAGAGTACAGCAGAACCAAAGCAAAATTAATTCAGCATCTGATGGATTATAGTTAACAATGTCAAAAGGGTGCACTGTTGCCAGACAAAATAGACATTGAGTTGCTTTTTTTTGAGAGCCTTTACAAAGTTGGAGGGTAGTGAGCAGGTACAGGCTGACTGGAAGGAACAAGTGGCTTTATACCATCATGGCTGCTATTTCCTCAAAGTATGGGATTCTCACTCACACTGGCCCTTGGTTGCTCCAGAGGGAATGACCACCACCAATTCCAGTGGCTTCCACTAAGCCCTGCATGTGTAAGGAGGGTTTTCTTGATTCCTGCTCTTTGATATCATTCCTTTCCATTCTCCCTCCAGTTCACCAGAAGCTGCCTACTTTCTCTCAGCAAGAGCTGCATCTTTTGCTGCAGTGTCACCGGAATGCAGCTGAGAGTAGTACTCTGAGCAGTCCAGGTTGGCCATGTTGCAGTATAGCAGGTGGGAGAATATTCTGTGCATGTACTTCAGCATCAGCAAAGCCTCAGTGGAAGGGAGGTTTTGTTTCCTTTCCCTAGTGATCTTTCGAATTGTGTGTATGCCTCCCCTTTCTTTCTCGCTTCCCCTTATGGAAAAGAGGATTTGACTGCTGGAGATTTTTAGATCATTATCTTCCCCTCTCCTCCCATTCCAGCCGTAAATTTTCTTAAGTGTTTTTCTCCTTTTTTCAGTTTTTAAACTTAACATTGTAATTAAAGAATCAATTTTAACTTTAATGAAGCATAGTGCTTTCATTTATAAACATTAATGCCTTAAATGCATGCCTAGTTTTGAACAACATTTAAGCCTGCTTGAAGCGGTGATAATTTCTCAAGGTAACAGGGCCTAGAAGGCAGTTGAGGGATTTCTTGGGATCCATTTATTTCAATGAAAATTAAGGAATAGCACAGTCTACATGATTTCTTTTTTCATAGCCTGTAAGTTGTATAACCTGTTTTTCCACAAAAATATACCTACCTCACTTAAAATACTTTAAAGGGTCTGTTAAATTCAGTCCTTTAGTACATTGAGGACTCATTAGTGAAGGTAAATTGCTAATATCTCATGTAAAATTTCTATGATTTGTTCGGCCAGATGGCATGCAATGAGGTGTTAGTCAAGTCATTCTGCCTGAAGTTTAGGATTGTGTTCTGGAAAGAACTCTTTGTTATGCAATTTTGGGTACCCACTGCAGTTATTAATAATGAGTGATTTCTTTGGTGCAGGGTATATAAGGGTTTTATATCAAAGTGTCTAAGTACTAGTGGAGGTGCTTGTATCCTTGACCTGTCATCATAACCATAATATGTTGAAATTACATTGCCCTAACTCGTAAAGCATGGTCCAGCTTGGGTTCTGGCTTAAAGACAGTAAGTGCTTTCATGGATTAGAGGCTTAAAGCAATCAAAAGGGGCATAAAAAACCTGCACTAAAGGTCTGAGAAGCGCAAAGCTCCCAGGGAAAGTGGATATCATTTACTGCTTCTGTTAAAGGAAACTGCAGTTTCAGCACCTTTAGGAGTAGTTCCTGCAGATGCGTTGAGGACATCTTACAAAAATGGTATGACACTGGATTTTTATTTTCTTCCATAAAGGTGAGCCATGTCTTTCCATTCTGGGCGAGGATGTCCCCGTGGCCAGGGGGGACCAGGAGCAAGGACTTCCACGCAGACCTACCGCCCTCAGAACCTCCGGCAGCTTCACCCACAGCAGCCCTCCGTACAGTACCAGTATGAGCAGCAAGCTGCCCCTCCAACAACCTACTCCAACCCTCCAGCCACCGGTTACATGCCTCCCAGGCCAGACTTTGTGCCCTATCCTCCTCCAGTGCCCCCTTCCACACAAAATCCCATCAGCCAGTGTCCCATGAGGCCACCATTTCCAAACCACCAGATGAGGCAGAGCTTCCCAGTGCCTCCATGTTTCCCTCCCACTCCTCCACCAGTGCCAAATCCTAGCAACACTCCCGTGCCAGGAACGCCTGCTGGACAAAGCACCTTTCCTTACATGATGCCTCCCCCCGCAGTACCACACCCTCCTCCCCCGCCAGTCATGCCACAGCAAGTCAGCTACCAGCCCGTGTACTCGGCGGGGTACTCGCAGCAGTCGTTCCCGCCGCCCAGCTTCAACAGCTACCAGCACGGCTCCGGCTCCTTCCCGAGCAGCAGCGCCAGCAGCAGCGCCGGCAGCAGCCACTTCCGGCACACGGGGCAGTACCAGGGAGAGAAGTCCCAAAGCGACCGGCGCTCCCCAGACAGGAGCAAGCACTACGACGAGCACCGGCACCGCGAGCACGGGCACATTCACGGCGACAGGCACCGCTCCGCCAACCACGGGGATCGGCGGGATCGCGGCCGCAGCCCGGACAGGAGGAGGCAGGAAAGCAATCGGCACCGGACAGATTACGACAGGGGAAGGATATCACCGCATCACAGAAGTTACGAGCGCAACAGGTAACTGTTATCTGCGGGCAGAGGGGGAGTTGTCATCGTTGTTCCATAGTATGTGTTTGCATCAGTGCTCTCCCCGTGCCCTTGTTTGTCGCTATAGCTCGGGAAGTAGCCAGTAGTCAGGTCTCATGGAAAAACTTACTCTTTAGACACCTTCCAGGTACACTGCTTTGACTCACGCTTGTGAGCTGGCGGATTTGTTGCTCTTGTCCATGGAGATAGTTTTCAAACAAGAGCTTCTTTGTGTCCCATTGAGGGATTGGATTGATTGGATTTCACATTGCATTGTTAAGTAGTGCTCAACGTATTTACCTAAGAAATTCATGCACATGTGGCAGCGAAATAGAGTTGGCACTCTTAAGACTGTAGAAAGTAGAGTCTTACAATTAAGCCCCAGCACTTCGAATGTCAAGATTTAGGTACCAGAGTTAGGGTGCCCGGTGTTACTTTGTTTCAGTAAGCATTGTGTTTGTAGAGAACACTGGCTTAGTGAGGTTTATAGTCTGATAGGGGCCCATAGCTAATACTTGCAGTGAGGCGTTTTAGTGAAAAGCATGTTGTGCTCAGGATGAAGACCTCAGCAAGCCAGCCTGTGATCTCAAGAGAGGACTGAGGTGAAAATGAGCATGGGCCAGTTGTAGGCTTCACTGATGTCATTCAAATGGATGAGTGTGCACTACTTCTTTTGAGATTTATCATGAGATGTCTGCCCCTCTTCTTTATGGACACAAATAGCTTGGAAATTATGAGCTGACCTGATGCAATTTGCTTTGGAGCGTTTTAGAGCAAACCATCATCAGTTAAATCTTTCTCATGTCTTAGGTTTGTTCTTTTTGTAGCTCTTTACATGTCTGATGAGCTTTGCCAAAATATTCAAAGAGCTACTGGAAAGTTAAATATTTTTTAGGGCTCCTGGATCACATGCTCTTAATTTTAAAAGCTAAGAATTTTTTCATGCCACGTGTGGAATGTGAATTTACGCATAAAGCCTGTGTAAATGAAACCCCTTTGATTTAGATATGCAGAGACTTAATTACAGAACCTTAGACACCTGCATTCAGAAAAACAACCTGAGCCTTACACTCAGTAAGTTTACTTTGATTTTCAAAAAAAGGATTTTCCTGAAGCTGGATGCAGCTGGCATTAAAACACTGGCCTTTTCTGTATGACATGCTTGTGGAATTTTCTCCTTTTTTTTGGTATGATTTCAAGCTTCAGTTTTAAGTTTTGAAAATGCATGTTTTCAGTAGCTTCTTTCTCAAACACTTTTGGATTGCTGCTTTAGGCCAACAGCTTTCGGATCTACATGATAATGTATCTACTTATTTTGATTCAGAGCTGTTTGCCAGACTTGAGATTGATTTTTTTTGTGCAGCATCCCTCTTCCAAATCACATGGCTTAGAGTATGCTCTCTCTGAAGACTGAAATCTATGCTTGAACAAGGCACTGACAAACAAGCATAAATGGGGCTGGGGAAAAACAATAGATAATTCATCTGAACTTTTTCCTTTGTAAATTTGCATTCTGTTTCATATTATGAGCATGGAAACAAACGTATGTGTATGTTCATAGATAATTTTGACTCATTCTGTTATCCCACCAAGCCACTTGAGGCACCTGTTTATAATTTGTAGTGTATCAGCCAGACTAGAAGTTTTAACAGATGCACAATGACTCGCCAGCTGTTAGTAGAGTATAAAAGCTGCCTATGTGATCTTTCCTGCCTAATAAATGCAGTAATTTCATAGAATCATTTAGGTTGGAAAATGTCCTTAAGATCATCAAGTTCAACCTGTAACCTAATGCTGCCGACTCCACCACTTAATTATGTCCCTTAGGGCCACATCTGCATCTCTTTTAAGTGCCTTCAGGGATGGTGATACCACCACTTTCCTAGGCAGCCTATTTCAGTGTTTGATAACCCTTTGGGTGAAGAAATTTTTCCTGCTGTCCCCTACTAGGGGAGATGAAATCTCCCCTGGTGCAACTTGAGTCCGTTTCCTTTCATTCTGTCACTTGTTACCTGGGAGAAGAGGCCGACCCCCACCTGGCTACGACCCCCTTTCTGGCAGTTGTAGAGAGCAACTCAGCTGCTCCTCATAGGACTCCCTCTCTAGAACCTTCACCACCTCCACTGCTNCCTTCACCAACTCCACTGCTCTTCTCTGGACTCGCTCCAGCCCCTCAATGTCTGCTTTGTCGTGAGGGGCTCAGAACTGGACACGAGATTCAAGATGTGGCCTCACCAGTGCCGAGAACAAAGGGACGATCAGTGCCCTGCTCCTGCTGGCCACGCTATTGCTTATACAGGCCAGGATGTCATTGGCCTTTCTGGCCACCTAGGCCTGTGCTGGCTCATACTTAGTTGCCTGTGACCAACATCCTCATTTGTTCTGCTGGACAGCTTTCTAGCCACTCTTCCCAAAGACCTCAGTTAATTTAGAGCTCTTTAACCCAAGAAATGTGTTTGGGTTGTGAGATTCTTTATGCGCATGTGCAAGCTGAGTCTTGCAGATGAGAGTCATAGTTTCAGCATCATGCAGATTGTCTGTATCTGTCTGGTTTTAATGTATGCTTGAGGTTGCTGTAAGGAAGAGAGGGCTTGCCTCAAGCACTTGAATGACTGCTTTGCTTACAAAGCTATTGTGCTTGAAATAGGTTTTGTTTTCCTTCCTTGAGGCATTTAGGGTGGTTATGTATGCAATAATCTTACCCTTTGCCATTTGTAACAGGAGAAGAGGAAAAATGGTAATAAGTCCTGTGGGGAATTCGTAGATGTTGCCTCTGTAGGGTGTGAATTAACTCTCATATTGAGATAGATGGCTTTGCGACAAAGGTGGAGGACATGGACACTTGACTGTCTTTTACAAGTTTCTTGAAGGTCAGTGTTAAGAACATCTGTGTTTTTAGCAGTCAGTCTGTGGATGTCATTTTGCATAACATGATCTGAGGCTGCTTTTGTGTTCCTTTCAGGTGTAGAATGTAAGAAATGTCAGATTTCTCATTTAACTTATTTTTTTAACTTTTCAAGGGAGCGGGAGAGGGAGAGGCATCGGCACCGTGACAGCAGAAGATCGCCTTCGCCAGACAGGTCCTACAAAAAGGATTACAAGAGAGCAGGAAGGTAAGGAAGGCTTCATGGAGTTCTCTTGAGCATTTGAGGCTCTGTGCATCCACTCACATGAGGTTTTGTGTATGGATATTAAACCCAGAAAAAAATTAGTGTCTTAAATTTATAATCATCTACTGATACATACAAATACCAGTTATCTCAAGACCTTGCAGAGTTAGAAACAGGATTAATCTCTGGAGAGAGAGAGTTTCACTGCTGTGGCCTAAAGACTTTCTCTTAAATCTTCTAGTCTGTAAAGTACTAAAATTATTTAAAGTCACTCTATCTTCAGATTATCTTTTAGAGGCTTTTCTTATATTACTGTTCCTTTCTAAATGCTGGATAGTTGAAAACATTGCAACATTATTGGTTTTGTAGGCTGAGGAGATTAAAAAAGAGTAGGTAGTTTCCTTATGCCTCTTTTGAAAGCATTACTCTTGTGATGCACAAGAAATATCACACCTTGTTCAAAGGTGTGTTAGATTAACAGAAGTGTGGATTCTGTATATAATCCTTTTAATAAAACTCAAGTTTTTTTGTCATACCAGTAGTTTGTGGACTGTGCTTTGAAACTTCTTACTGTAACTTCTAGTTGTGACTGATGTGACTTAGTTTTTACCAATGAGTTCCTAAATTAAAAATAAAATTAAAAGAAATTCACTTAGAATGCAAATAGGAATTTTAATTTAAAATGGCATATATTTTTTTATTTTTATTCTTGAATATGGCTTAAAATAAAGAGCACATCAAATTTTAAGTCATTTTTATAGTAGTTCAAAACTACGAATTACTCTTGTACTCTTATTGTGCAGGTTAAAAGCTGGAAAGGCAACTAGATTTTGCTGCAATTTATATTATAGAATAACTTACTGATCTGAAGCAAACTGTTTTTTGTTTTAAAGTAATGAAGAGAACTGCTTTTGTTTGCTTTCTCCCACTAAGCCGGTCTCCAAGCAGAGAGAGAAAGAGAACACGATGGGAGGAGGACAGAGAAAGATGGTCTGAGAACCAGAGCTCCAGTAAAGAGAAAAATTATACTGCTGTCAAAGACAAAGAATCAGAAGAAAATGCATCTGAAAANCACCTGGCTACGACCCCCTTTCTGGCAGTTGTAGAGAGCAACTCAGCTGCTCCTCATAGGACTCCCTCTCTAGAACCTTCACCAACTCCACTGCTCTTCTCTGGACTCGCTCCAGCCCCTCAATGTCTGCTTTGTCGTGAGGGGCTCAGAACTGGACACGAGATTCAAGATGTGGCCTCACCAGTGCCGAGAACAAAGGGACGATCAGTGCCCTGCTCCTGCTGGCCACGCTATTGCTTATACAGGCCAGGATGTCATTGGCCTTTCTGGCCACCTAGGCCTGTGCTGGCTCATACTTAGTTGCCTGTGACCAACATCCTCATTTGTTCTGCTGGACAGCTTTCTAGCCACTCTTCCCAAAGACCTCAGTTAATTTAGAGCTCTTTAACCCAAGAAATGTGTTTGGGTTGTGAGATTCTTTATGCGCATGTGCAAGCTGAGTCTTGCAGATGAGAGTCATAGTTTCAGCATCATGCAGATTGTCTGTATCTGTCTGGTTTTAATGTATGCTTGAGGTTCCTGTAAGGAAGAGAGGGCTTGCCTCAAGCACTTGAATGACTGCTTTGCTTACAAAGCTATTGTGCTTGAAATAGGTTTTGTTTTCCTTCCTTGAGGCATTTAGGGTGGTTATGTATGCAATAATCTTACCCTTTGCCATTTGTAACAGGAGAAGAGGAAAAATGGTAATAAGTCCTGTGGGGAATTCGTAGATGTTGCCTCTGTAGGGTGTGAATTAACTCTCATATTGAGATAGATGGCTTTGCGACAAAGGTGGAGGACATGGACACTTGACTGTCTTTTACAAGTTTCTTGAAGGTCAGTGTTAAGAACATCTGTGTTTTTAGCAGTCAGTCTGTGGATGTCATTTTGCATAACATGATCTGAGGCTGCTTTTGTGTTCCTTTCAGGTGTAGAATGTAAGAAATGTCAGATTTCTCATTTAACTTATTTTTTTAACTTTTCAAGGGAGCGGGAGAGGGAGAGGCATCGGCACCGTGACAGCAGAAGATCGCCTTCGCCAGACAGGTCCTACAAAAAGGATTACAAGAGAGCAGGAAGGTAAGGAAGGCTTCATGGAGTTCTCTTGAGCATTTGAGGCTCTGTGCATCCACTCACATGAGGTTTTGTGTATGGATATTAAACCCAGAAAAAAATTAGTGTCTTAAATTTATAATCATCTACTGATACATACAAATACCAGTTATCTCAAGACCTTGCAGAGTTAGAAACAGGATTAATCTCTGGAGAGAGAGAGTTTCACTGCTGTGGCCTAAAGACTTTCTCTTAAATCTTCTAGTCTGTAAAGTACTAAAATTATTTAAAGTCACTCTATCTTCAGATTATCTTTTAGAGGCTTTTCTTATATTACTGTTCCTTTCTAAATGCTGGATAGTTGAAAACATTGCAACCTTATTGGTTTTGTAGGCTGAGGAGATTAAAAAAGAGTAGGTAGTTTCCTTATGCCTCTTTTGAAAGCATTACTCTTGTGATGCACAAGAAATATCACACCTTGTTCAAAGGTGTGTTAGATTAACAGAAGTGTGGGTTCTGTATATAATCCTTTTAATAAAACTCAAGTTTTTTTGTCATACCAGTAGTTTGTGGACTGTGCTTTGAAACTTCTTACTGTAACTTCTAGTTGTGACTGATGTGACTTAGTTTTTACCAATGAGTTCCTAAATTAAAAATAAAATTAAAAGAAATTCACTTAGAATGCAAATAGGAATTTTAATTTAAAATGGCATATATTTTTTTATTTTTATTCTTGAATATGGCTTAAAATAAAGAGCACATCAAATTTTAAGTCATTTTTATAGTAGTTCAAAACTACGAATTACTCTTGTACTCTTATTGTGCAGGTTAAAAGCTGGAAAGGCAACTAGATTTTGCTGCAATTTATATTATAGAATAACTTACTGATCTGAAGCAAACTGTTTTTTGTTTTAAAGTAATGAAGAGAACTGCTTTTGTTTGCTTTCTCCCACTAAGCCGGTCTCCAAGCAGAGAGAGAAAGAGAACACGATGGGAGGAGGACAGAGAAAAATGGTCTGAGAACCAGAGCTCCAGTAAAGAGAAAAATTATACTGCTGTCAAAGACAAAGAATCAGAAGAAAATGCATCTGAAAAAAATGAAGAGGAAGATGAGGAATTGCTTAAGCCAGTCTGGGTTCGCTGTACCCATTCTGAAAGCTATTACTCCAATGACCCTATGGATCAAGTGGTATGTCAGTGAGAACTCTAAAATGACTGCAGACAGTCCTTTATAATATGAACCCTTCAGCAGGACCATCATTTTGTGTCATTTAATTCTTCTCTCTTCCCAATCACCTCAGTCTTTTAACCCTCTTAGGGGCTTCATTTGTTGCTATTATTCTCTGTTTTCATCAGTTGCTTCTGTCTGTTAGCATTCAGATAAGTGGTACATGGAAGAGGGGTACTCCTTTTTTTTGTCTTCAGGAGGGAAAGATCTATTTTTTTCCTGTTATACACTGTGTTTACCTTGTGAGCAGAGATGCCTCAAGCACTGTATATTCCTGCAAACTTGGAGAAGTGCTATACCGGCAAATGAAATAATTTCTCTGCTAGTTCACCTGATATGCTAAAGCCTTATTAGGTATTCCCATGTTTCACTGAAAAATCCATCTTTCCCACCTTCTGTTTTTTTTTCATTAAATGCTGGTAAATATTGAGTTCTTATGCCATTTTGACATTGTTCTGTTTTTTTTCTGTTGTTGTTCTATTTTTTTTTTTATTTACAGGGGGACTCTACTGTGGTAGGAACAAGCAAGCTCCGGGATCTGTATGAAAAATTTGATGAGGAGTTAGGAAAGCGACAGGCAAAGGCCAAAGCAGCCAGGCCACCATGGGAGCCACCAAAAACCAAGCTGGATGAGGATTTAGGTAGGTTGAAATGATGACAAAGCTCTGAAATGGAGTAATCTGTAGTTAACCTGTTTTGGCAGTTGTGTGTATTTAATAATGTTGGTAGATGTTTTTTAAATCCCTCCTTTGTGTTTCATATCCATGGGAGTTTTACTGTAGCTTTTGACAGAAGTAAAGCTGGATTCTTTACCCAGAAAGCCTAGGGGAAAATGGAGAGTATCCAGCACTACCAAGTGGTAGTTTCTTCCATGGCATAAAACACCTTGGGCATGATCAGATAGTCCAGAGAATGACATATGAGAGGCTTTGAGGGGCTCCTGGTCTTATATTTCTAAGAGCAAGCAAGAGTAGTGGTGATAGACTCAGTGCTGTAAAAGCAAACATCTGAGTTTTTCTTCAGTATTGTATTTTTGTTGTGCACCTCTGCTTAGTATGATCAGACATCTGCAAAAGTATCAGTTTTCATAACATACGTTATCTGCATTGTCTTGACCCACCCATATGGATCTTCTGACAGTGAAATACTCCAGCTACATCAAGTAATGGGGAAATACTGGTTGAATTAGCAGGGTAGAGGTTTTTATAGCAATATGTTTGCTCAGAAGTCAATGAAAGCTATTTTTCTTGGTTTGTTTTGTGAAAACTGTTGTTCTTTTCATACTTCCATCATTTCAGTGTTTCATAGTGCACTTCTTAGTCAGTTGCTTTAGTTCAAGAAATTGGTAGACATATCACAGTAATTCAGATACTCTGTTGGGCTTGCTTTTTTACTATTGCTTCATGTTGGCCACGTGAGCTGCTTCAAACTCTCAGGTCTCATCTTAGTAACTCATTAAAAAGCTACGTACCAAAAATTCCAAAGCTGAAATACAGGCATAATTGCATGGTTACATGCTGATGATATAAAAAAATGGAATGTAGAGGAAAGAAAAAAAATAAATACAGATGAAAAAAAAAAAAAAATCTTAACATTTTTTTTAACAGTGAATTTGCAAATATTTAAATTCCTTCAAGAATCACTAGCCAAGTTAACTGTAGGGTTTTTAGGAGGTGTTTTTTTCATGTGGATGAATTGAGGACACGACTGCTACACTCAACATACCTTTGTAAAGCCCTCATTCCTTAGATCTCTGAGGAAGAAAGCCTGATGCTCCAGGCTAAAATATGATAGGGCCAAAGGCAGCTTGTGCATTTTCTTTTTCCACTCTTTCTGGAGATCTGAAGACTCTGTCTTCACTGTTCCTGGGCTAACTTGGTGTCTGTGCCAGCTTCTCCAACAGCCACGTAGTGTCCACATTATTTTATACGTCAGTAAATGCTGTCTCTGTTGTGGCTTGTGTTAGCAGTACTTATGTGTTGCAGTGGGGTAGCAGTGTGCTCCAGGAGCACTTTTAGATCATGAAAGGCTGATGATGGAAGAAATTCTTTACTGTGGAAGCAGTGAGGCACTGGAACAGCTTACCCAGAGAAGTTATGGATGTCTATCCCTAGCAGTGCTCAAAACCAGGCTGGATGGGGCACTGAGCAACCTGGTCTAGTGGGAAGTATCCCTCTCCATGGCAAAAGGATTTGAATTAGGTAATCTTTAAGGCTCCTCCCAACCCAAACCATTCTATGATTCTATGATTTCAAAACGTTACATAAGAGTAGTTCTGTGTTAGTCTTTTGAAACTCCATCTTACTCTCACAGGATGCGTGCATATTTTGGACCTGAAAATAGACTTCAGTATTAATCATATGTATATCAGAGAACTTTTGAAACTTAAGTCTTTGTGAATATTTGTAGGAATACACATGTACACTTTGTGAGGAAATTCTATTTCAGCTGAGCATAGAGGACTTATGTAAACCATGTGTTCCAGGGACATATTTTAATAACACCTTATGCCAGATTATGAACTGTGTAAAAATACATCTTGATTAAAACAAAAAGGGAAACATTTTCCTAGTGATTTTCTGTCATTCTCTCTCTCCTTTTTCTTTCAACTAAGGAGTATCTTGTATTCAGTAAAAATGTATACTTCAAAACCATTGTTTCACAGTATTTGAAAGCACTGACAGTGTAGTAATATATTTTCTTTAAACTCAAAACTTAAAAAATCGAAGACAAAGTGCGTTTTATTCCAAGAATAAAGTAAGCTTTGCTTGCATACTGGTATATGTCTTAGCTATGAAGGCATTTCTTTAAATGGAAGGTGAGGACATCTGTGGAAGTGAGTGTCTAAAATTATGTGCATATGAAAGGGAGTCACTCCACAGTACTGCAGGAAATTAGGTTTCTGTGGTTTTGTTTTGTTTTTTTTTAATATTAAATCCAGACATTAATTCATGTTAGAGAATTGCTATGGAGAAGAGAGCATGTGGAAGTGGTTTTCAGCCATCTTTATTTCTTCTGTGTGAATCAGAGAGCTCCAGTGAGTCAGAGTGTGACTCTGAAGATGACAGCAGCTGCTCCAGCAGTTCAGATTCGGATGTTATTGACGTCATTGCAGAAATTAAGCGTAAAAAAGCACACCCTGATCGTCTCCACGAAGAATTGTGGTACAATGATCCAGGACAGGTAGGATGTGAGGGAAAAGTACTGAGTGTCCAAAGTTGATTCTCCCTATAAATTGAAAATTTTGCCTTGTTGTCAAACATGCAGAGTGACTTCTATTTCAAAAAGCTTTCTTTACCTCTATTTTCTCTTTTCTCTCTCATCTTCTTCAAAGCACTTTACTTTTAATTCCAAGAGGGTGGTTCCAGCTAATTAATCCTGGGGATTATTTAGTTGGAATCATATTTGCCAGTGTTAATAAAAACTGAATGCTAACAATGTGCTAATGCTGTCCTTTTAGCCCTGAGATACAGGTACATAACTGAATTCTGTGGTGGAGAAAAGGCAATATGTGTACATCCTTTACAAATTTTTCACCTTAACATCTCGGCTCATAATGATAAATAATGTTTTAAATATGCAGTTAATGCCTCTAATTTCTTGTCTAATGGTTCTTTTGTAATTGCATGGAGATTGTAGTTCTCATTAAATGTAATTGCTGAGCTCGTGGAGTGCTGTTTTGACTGTACACATTGCACAGAAGACTAGTTTTTGTTTGCAAAATCACCATCTTCATCTTTCTTACTTAAATATTTTACAATCTATTCTCTCATTTCAAGTGGCACCTCAGTAAATTTATTTTTCTGTCACTTTGTATGATGTATGAGTTTAGCGTGCAACAAATCATAGTGTGAAGAGATACTGGAGTGCATATTGCCACTGTGGTAATTCAAAAGTCTGTTGAATATTCTATTACAAATTCATATTTATGCTTCTAGTTAAAAAAAAAATGATTGAGCATAGCTAGCTGTTTTTATTTGTATGGAAAACAAAATTAGCAAACTGTTTAGATATTTAACAGAAAAAATTGTGTAGCTCTTGGGCACACTTCAAAGTAATGTTCTATGAAGAATATTAACAGATAAAGAAGTGGAATAACTGTAGAAGGAATAGATTCAGGAATGTTTGGTGTATGAGTTTTCTGCTGAAAAACATTCTTTACCAAAAACTTTCTTGAGACTGACTCTTCATCTTTTTTGAAAAGGCTAAAATCAGTCATGGTGAGCCTGTCAGTGCTGTACTACTTCTGTGTAGATTTTATTTGAAAACATTTTAAGTTTTCATCGGTATTTGTCTGGTCTATGAAAGTGTTTTCTGTCAAAAAATAAAACAGGAATGATTGCCATGCACTCTGACATATACAAGTACTCCGTCTGACATGGAACTAGATTTGTGGGATGGATCTAACCAACCCTTCAATCTGAGAAGCTTGTTTGTTAATTTGGATAAACTTCAGTAGTGCTGACAGTTGCCAGGAAATGAATTGTTAGATTCAGTGCCACCACCATGGCTTTTGCATTACAAATGTTATCTTGTTTGTGTTGCTCTGTTGGTCAGAGAAGGCATTGCCTGTGTAAATTTTTGATCTCTCACCATCATTTTACCATCAATTCATGATTGCTCCCTTGCAATTTTTTTTTTTTCCTGTGAGCAGTGTTGTTAGGGACAAGATAGATATGTATCTGATTGCTTCTCAAGTCTTGGGCTTTACAGGTACTTCACATCTCTCTCAGTTTTGGCCTGTGCATTTAATATCATGGAGGCAGTATTCATGCTGAACACTTCTAAGAATTAAGGATGAGATTCTCAAAAATACATGATGATTATTTGAATACCCTCAGTAGATGCTTAGTTTTTGAGCACTGATGAGCTGTTGACTGCTTTTTTAACTCTCTTCTGTCTTGTTGCTGTACGAGCCAGGGAGGAAGTATGCTTCTACCTATGAGCATGATTCTATTTCTTTGAACCTGTTCTTTCCTTGAGGGTCTCAGAGAATGGGAAAAACTGTGTGAACAGCAAGCTGTCACATCACTCCATTGTTAAGACTGTGTGACTAAGTTTCCAAAGGAGTAGGGAAGTGTTCTTATGTTCCTCTGCACATATACATTGTGCCAGTCTGAAGAAACTGAAGCCTCAAAAGTAAAAGGTTGCATCCCTATCCCAGCTGCCTAAAGCTAACATTAACAGTGGTTTAGTGATTCTTGCTTCTTGTGGTATCTTCACATTATATCTAACATGTGATAATGCCATTTGGCCCCATCTCAGATGCTGTTTATGTTTTCTGACTGCTTGTAGTAGCATGGAAAGTTCTGCTGATTTTTCTATTGCATTGCAAGTTTATTGTTTGTTTGGTAGGTTGGTTTTTTTTCCTAAGTCTAAAAGAAGTTTAAGTTTTTAGATTCAAACTTTGATTAAAAACTGAGGTTGGGAACTTAATTTGTTTTTCTGGTTTGTTTCTGGGCTTCTTTTGTTGGATTTCTGCAATGAGCATAATGTAGGACAGAAAGTTTAAGGCTGTTGCAGTAGCTGATAGTCTGCATTGATCTTTGTCATAAAAGTGAAAAGAAAGACACCAGCTTTATGATATATTACATTGGCCTTTTTTGGTGTAGACACTTGATGCACCCATGCAGAATACTCAAGTGGGTATTTTTTCCTCTTTTATCTTTTTTACTGATCTGTTCACAGGATGGATTTGAAGTGTTCCCATCAGTTCTTTAAAGTACCAAGTAAAATCTTTGAATGGCCTGCATTTTAGAGGGTAGCCTTGTTACATGAGAGAGGGCTTACTTCAGGATGGATTTTCAGTCAGAGAACTCAGTGGAACTGTTTGAAGATGGAGAATTCAGCATGTAGATATTGACACATGCATGTTTAGGACCTGGATTTTGTTTTAGGCAGTCAGCATGCTGTTTGTGTATATAAGCAATGTAAAAGAGGTATATTGTAGCAGGGTAGTAGAATTCGACTGAGAGTGTTTTACCTTCTTGTGCTTCTGAAACAGTGATGAAGTTCTAATGCTGCTGTGCAGTTTTCTTACATTAGTCTACAGAGTTTTCAGTTTTATTAGCTTAAAAACATCCACTTAATCTAAGCATGACAGGCTTTTAGAAGCATCAGCACTCAGAGCATTAAAACCAACATACTTTTCCAAAACCACTTTTCAATAAAACCAGAATCCTATTTTGTTTTTGACAGATGAATGACGGACCTTTGTGTAAATGCAGTGCTAAAGCCCGGCGAACAGGAATAAGACATGGCATTTATCCTGGCGAAGAGGTATTTGTAATTCTAAGGACTGCAATTATGAATACAAATTTGCAGCTGTAAATTCCTGCTTGGGTTGGTTTGAGGGGGTTTTCCCATGATTTACAGGCTTAGTAAAAAAAAGACTCTTGTGCAACTTTAAATCACTTAGTTATGTAACCTCATATTTAAATTGCAATACTGGTAATGAAATCTGTCTGAAAACTGTAGAAAACTTTTGCCTATGTTTGTTTAGTTTTAGGTTTGTTTGGTTTTTTTTTTAAGTTTCTGAAACATGATTTTGTTAATAGAAAAGAAGTTGCGATCAAAGATCTGCTATCTTCAAGTGGATGAATGTGTTGTGAAGGGCCCACTTTGTGAACTGATTGCTTTAGAAAAAAAAAGTGAAGAGTTATTCTGCTGCTGAAAGAAGCAGAAGGCTTGTCAGGAGGCATTATTGCCTTAGCATGTAGGCTTTAAAATTTATCTTCATACTTTTTCTTGAGAAGTTTTATTTTTCAATTGGCCTTCTTACATATATTTACTGAAACGTTTATTTCTCTGCAGTTAAGGAGTTACGAACATTTCTATGAATTATTTGAGTTCAGAAAATTGGCTTTGGTCTGAAGCTTACTATAAGTTTTTCCAGGATGTATTCCTCGCCATGTTTCATCTAGGGTTCTTCTTGCAGAAAAGGGAGAAAATTTAGGAGGAGAAAACTACTATATATAAAACTTGCTGCATGAGGGCAGCTGCATCCTGGAACAATGCCATCTGTGAATTCCAGGTTTCACAAAATCTCCTTGGATATAATACTTTTCACAGTGCCCTGTAGGTGAAATCGCCTAGTTTTCAACTAGCTTGTTTGCAGCTGCCTTGTCACAGCTGTGAGTAGCTTATTTTGGGGCTGAAGAGCCAATGAAATTCACCTTACTTACTGCATAAGTTTTGCAGAGTGGCCAGAGCAGCATAGTGGTGTAGCTGTCTTGCCAGTGCCACAGGCCAGCTTTTGTTCTGCAGTTCAGAACAGTACCCTGCTCACTGCAGGTTTTATTCTTTCTCCCAGTGTATTCCAAACAGGCGGGTGGCAGCCTCTGACCTGCAGCAAGCTGTATGTAGGGCATGTGAAAAACTGGTTTTGTCTGACTGTTGAGGAGTTTAGGTCTTTACACAGGACTGCTTCAGAACAAGCAGGAAGGAAACATGAAGTCACAGGTATCTGGCTGCTTTGGACGTCAACATCAAGCATTACAACGAGGAAGATAGAGTGGGGTCACCAGAGCTACCTCTGTGGTGGTAGACTAAGTCCTTCTCTTCCAGCCTCAGATATCCCCCAAGCAGATGGGCTGATACTTCTCCATCTTGATAATGTACCTTGAGATCTTTCCATGTGATGTGCAGGCTTCTCTTTGTAGCCTTTTAAAATGTGTTTACTGAAACAAATTCATATAGGAGAGGAAATCAGTCTGGAACGTAAACAGCTAACTGTTGTGCGTAAGAGAGATGGAGAGTTAAATGGAAGATGAAAAAAAGAATTCACCTTTTTTTTGCTTTTGAGTAGCTTTAAAAATACTTCTAAAAGGGAAAATGGAGATGAGACCACACTTTCCTTCTTCCCAGAGTACTTAATTACAACGACCTGCTTTTATTTAATTTTTCCTAATGCATATTTCATGGCTATTAGAAATGCTTTATTCTCTCTTTTAATCTAAATTTGCCTTGACTCTACACATAATTCTACTTATCTCTTTCTTTAAGCCCATTAAACCATGTCGCCCCATGACCAACAATGCTGGAAGACTGTACCACTACCGAATTACTGTGTCACCTCCCACAAATTTCTTAGTAAGTACTTTATAAATAATTCGAACTAGGACTCTGGTTTTATTTTCAGTGACGAAAGTCATACTGCTTCTTGCTTACTCCATGGTGGTTTTGTTTGCTTTTTTAAGACAGACAGACCTACTGTTATTGAGTATGATGACCATGAGTATATCTTTGAAGGGTTCTCCATGTTTGCACACGCCCCACTAACAAACGTAAGTATGGTCACGGCTACATGCTTCAGGTTTCATACAGGGAGTTTCTTTAGAAAGTGTGCATTCTGCCCTGAAGCAAAGCTTCTCTAAAACAGCAATACATGTATGCTACAAGCATCCTACCAGCACTGGGGACGGGTCAAAGATATTTGTGCTAATGAATCTCAAGTTTTGTCCTGACTGATTGTGGTAAGCAGGGTCTTTGAACTGTGACTGAAGCTGTGATGTGCATCTAGTTTGTTTTTATGTGTTTTGCAGTTTGGAAGTGAATTAAACCATGGAACAACTTGTTAAAACTGCTAATTGGATTTAAATTGTCTGAGTGAGTTTATTTATTAAGTTGGCAAAGTTTAAAAAAACTAGCAGTAACAACAAAAAAATGTTTTCCATTTAAGTCACAAATGAAATTTTTCAGGAATCCACTCTAAAGGGTTTTCTCTCTTCTTAAAACTTACCTAGATGTATCCAATACTTTCTACCAGCTGTTCAGCTTCTTCAGGATTGAGCAAGTTACAATTTTTAGTAAAAGCTGTAGGTATGTACAGGTGTTTATTTTGTGTTTTGAAAGCAAGTTAACGAGAAAAGGACATGATTGATGCCTGACTGCCTTGCTTTTCCAGTATAAACTGAGTTTGCCAAATGTGAATGGAAAATATGCAAGTTCTTAATTTCTGTACACTTAAAGATTTGGTTGTTATCTTGGTTATTTCAAGGTTTTCTCAAAAAGTTCAGTGTGTGTTAGTTTCTGTGGTTTTTATACCCGTTACTAGCTACATCACAAGTGCCACAACTCAGTGTAAGAATGGTTATGAACACAGGACTGGGATGTAGCAGTAAAGGACTTGGACGTAAGGATACTGGAACTAAGAGGCACTGAGAAGAAATTACTTTGATCCTGACAGTTTGCTTACATAATGAATATGATAACACTTTGCTTCTGGTGGTCAGGGGAAGGGAGTCTTGTTGAGAAGTCAGTGAGAGAGTGGAGTTCAGCCTCTGGCATGGCAATGGGAAGCACTGCTGCCCAGTGGCGTTAACTCAGCCTCAGAGTTCAAGGCAAATTTATCTCAAGGCTTTACATTTTCACTTTGCAAATGAGCAAAAAGGAGCAGGTTTTTTTTTTACTCAAATAACAAAGAGACTCCCTTGTCTTTATAGTTTTTGTGTCTGCTGTGTGACAGGAAGGCAGAAAGTTACGGAAATTTTCAATATACAGACAAGAAGGAAAGCTCTTCTTTGATATGAGTAGTTAGTGAAGATATTAAGCTTACTGTAAAGTGCATGTTTGCATGCACTTCCAGATAGGCAAAGTGATCAGCTACAAATGACTTTTTTTACAGAGCTGAATACAAAGCCACATTGTGGTGCCAGTTCCTAACAGGTATAAAGCCCTTTGGAAGGAATCTTTTGATGTCGTGAGATGATTTTTGGCATACAGCATAAAACCTGCTCTTTGAGGGACATTTTGGAACACATTTGATAAAACTGAGGTAGCAAAGGGTAGTAAAAATAGAGATCTGAACACCAACATTTTTGCATTAATCAAATTCTGTAATATGAAGGCTCAAGTTTGCATAGTCGGGGTTATTACTGAGTTACTACTGTTATTACTGAGTAATCACTGAGCAGCTCAGGTATTAGGAAAAATGGTTGGTACAGTCATAGAAAAATTATTTTCATATTATAAATACCAAGCCAGTTTTACAGTACAAACCATGTGCTCCTTTAGCGTGTATTTGCTTGTGTACATGGAACATCAGTTCATGGAGATCTTAGTTGTGGTCGCTTCTCTAAAGCATTCAATTTCTAGTTTAAGCTATGTGCTAGAAAGTCAATAAACAATCCCTGTGCTTTTTTTAAAGCCTCACTGATTTAAATGTGACAGGTTTTCAGGTGCTCAGATTCTAAATGGTATATTTAGCTTCCAAAGTTTTGGGAGGGTTTTGTATTCACATTTAATACTGTATCAAATTGCAAGAAATGCAGTTTTGTTTGGTCATTTGGTGCAGCTTCTTAATTTATCATGCAGATATCAATAGATTTTTATAGTCAAAATAGTCAGATGTTTGACAGTGGGCTGTTAGAAGATGCAATCAGAATATTACACCTCTGCTATGTACATTGCTTTCATTGCAGCCCCAGAGCTGTTCAGATATTTATTTGTGTGCTTATAAATGTGAAATAACCTTGGGTTGCTTCACTTTCACAGATCATGGAATTGTTCTAACATTCTTTCATACTTTTGAGGCCAGTGAGTAGTAAAATTTGGTAAGAGCTGTAGATGTGTAAGGGGAAATTAGGCATTTTTGTAGTCTTTTAGGAATTTAGCTTTTTTTTTCTGAAAATCCCATTAAAAATGAAACACCTTCAGCAAATTATGTACTGTAAAAGGTGAAAAAAGGAATTTAATGTTTGTCTTGCTAGCTAGTCGGATGAAATTGAGAATATTTATTGCATGAAATTAGTATAAAACTGTAATTTTTTCCTAAGCTGTTACACTATGTAGGTTTGACTTAAAGCTGCATTTTACCACAGTATAGCTGACATAACTGGCAGTATGCTAAAAACACCTTACTTTCAGATCACTCTGTCAATCTGACATGTTGTGTCACAAACCATAAATTCACTTGCAAATATCCGAGTGAGAGAAGATAACTTCATTGACTGAAGTTTACAGGTGTACTTTTTCTACTGAAGAAAATTTTATCTCCAGTAGATGGCATTATTTAACCTTCCTTCACCATCTCTCCTGTCAGCACTGTTTTATTACTGAGGTGAAGGCTGGAACTGGTACTCCCTTTACACGTGCTTGTGTTCTTGTCTTTGCATGATCCCCCAGAGCAGCTGTTTTAGTAAGTGCCCTTTCCAGCAGGCAGTAATACCTTTGCATACAAAATTTTATTAACTATACATTTGATGCTGTATAGTTTTTAATGCTGAATTTCTCTTTTCCTTCCAGATTCCTCTATGCAAAGTAATCAGGTTTAACATTGACTATACAATTCATTTCATTGAGGAGATGATGCCTGAGGTAAGATGGATAATTAGTCTAAAAGTCAGAGTGGTTTATGAGTTGTTGGTATGTTTAATGAAGTAAACTCCTCAGTATCCTGCCTTGTGAAATCTCTAAGAGACTGGCTCTGTTCTGAACAAGTGGCTGAAAAAGAACTTGCACCTTCAGGTACTAGCATAAATCCATCTAGCTAGGCTATCATAGATTAAAATCTAACAGTAAGTAGTGCTTATATCCATAGGTTCCTTTCATTTTAAGTTATATGCAATATCTGTAAATTGAATTAGGCATTACCCTTCTCTTATATCTGATAAAAATAAGGCATATGGAGGTACTCCTTTGCCAGGACCATGTAAGTCAATGGTAGAGCTGAAACTTAATCAGAAGTTTGAAGCTCAGAAGCTCTGAAGATTGCTTATCAGTACTTAATATAAGCTGTTGGCCAAACAAATTTCCTGTGGATACAAACAAAGCACATTGAGTTCATAATCTGTTTGTGGTGGGGTTTTTTATTTCTAATTAATGCCTGGTGAAGCCAGTTCGCAAAGTAAATTGCTGCAGTGGAACAGTGTGTCTAGATACAGAAACACCCTTGCATATTAACTGCAAAGATGGGATCAGGGTTTAATTTAGTCATATATATTTACATTTTTCTTACTAGTTATCTCTTTTTTTGTTGCTCAACAGCATCTAAATATATGCAATAGCCCTGAAATGCCTCAGAAAGAATAACGTGATCAAAACAATTAATTTCTTGTAAGAAAGTGAATGTAGTATGTTGTCTGCAAATCTGGAGCTGAAACAACAAATGGCCCCCAAGCAGAATAGGGAAGTCACTGTTTGGGGGTACTTCTGGGTAAATGGCTACAGCATTATTTGCAGACCATCTTTACAAATGATTTTTGAAAGAGATTGTGGTGTTGAGTTTGGAATTTATGGCAAATATCATATGTGCACAATTTATATCAATCTGGCCTGATTTTGTTTGTTCAGGAGAGTTTATGTTTGTTGCTGAAGGAGCCGCTTCCTCACGTGATGAGAATAATAGTTTTTGTTTTATTTTTTTTCCATTTCGTTTTTTTTCTTCTTCTGTTGGCTATTTAGGTCATAATCCTCAATTTCTGTTGTACTCATACTTTCTGTGGGAGTGATACTGATACCACAAGAGGGTGATTTATAAACAATTATTATGAGCATGTGGGAAAAAGTGAACTATGAAAAATATATTCCTCAGAAATGTGTCATCTGCTTAGCTTGCTCAGGTGGAAGGGGTTTTAGTGCTTGACACATTACTGCAGATTCATAATTTTTGCCTATACTGTTGATTTGGACATTGAGTAAAGAGGATTCAATACCATTCTTGACAATGCTTTCTGAAGAGACCACTATGCTATGTTAGAGTAGATGATCACAAATATATCAATATTGTTTCCAGAACCTAGTATCTAGTGGTTGGCAGATATGAAGACACTGTTTTTTTCATTGTGTTTTATTTTAACTGTATGTGAATGGCATTGTTTGTATTGCAGTATTATATATTTACAATTTTGGTCTATTTTTTTTCTTTGTTTCCCCAGAATTTTTGTGTGAGAGGCCTTGAACTCTTCTCTTCATATCTATTCAAAGATATTTTGGAATTGTATGACTGGAATCTCAAAGGTAACATTCTCTTTGAGAGGGTCCTCAAAATAGCAGTGTAACTGCTGATTTCCACAAGAGGGACAAACTTTATCTTTTCTTCAAGAAGATGAAATTAGAATTCAATAATGTGAGCTGTAGCAGTGAAAATGCACAAAGTTGGCATTGCATTCTCTCAAATAAACTAAATTTCTGCCTTAATCCAGAATTTCTATTTTTAATCAAGCAGTAAATATTACTGTGGGTTTAATATATACAGAATATCGTGTGCATGATATTTTGAAAGCCAAGATGTCTAGTGAACTATTCTCTCCTTTTACCAGCTAACAACAAGTTGCTCATGCAGTATTTCTCTACAGTCAACTCAAAAAGCAGTCATACAGATAGCTATAGAGAGTTAACATTATCATTATCGCTGAATATTTTTGTTGTTAGACAAGATGAAAATACTTGTTTCTGTGAAGACTGCAACAAAGAAGAATGCTTCCCATGGTCTAAAAGAGAAATGAGAGTGTCAGAGGAATTACGTTTCAGTATCTGTAGGGTGTCTTGACTTTGTCTGTGGAGTTGCACTCTGCACTTAATGCAGTTAAACAGAGGAGCACACAGGTTTAATACATTTTGTTTAGCCTTTGGTTTGATACTAAATAGATTCTAATATCAGTGTTGTCTCTCCTATCACTGCTTCTGATTGCTCTTACTTTTTTTAACACCAGGTACTTGCAGGTTTAGTTTTTATTTTCTTGCAGAGCTTTATATGATAAGGAAATTAAAACCCCCCACAAAACAGTACTATGGAAATTCCCATGTTACCTTGGTTATGGTGAACAAAAACCACCCCACTAATTGGGAGGAGATAAACTAGTGTTTGTACCTGTAAGGCTTAAGTGTAATTATTAATTGATTATACAAAACAATCTTTTTCTATTACTGTTTTATTTAAAAGTACTGATTTTTTTTTTTTGTTAGGTTCTCATTATTTTAAAATTATTTTAGATTTCTTTTAAATTGTCCATGTGAAAGCTTTCACTACAAGTTGTTCCTCTGGTTTTTTTTTTGTTACTTTCTGGATTGAAACTTAAACCCTATCAAATTTAATCACCATTCATTGATTTCATCTGCAGCAAAGTTGCCTCTTTTCTTCTTTTGCAAATACATTGCTGTTCATAAATTTTCTGTATTTTTTTTTGCATTTAAGGTCCTTCACTTGAAAACGATTCTGTTTCCTGTCCCAGATATCACTTCATGCCGCGGTTTGTGAGATTTCTTCCAGGTAATGTTTGTATTATATAGCTTTATACAAATTAGATCTAAACCAACTTTTAAAAAACCAACAAAACAGCAAAATAGAAAACAACCTTATCCCCTAGAAAAAATCCTCCACAAAAACACCCTTGTTGCAGGTCAAATAGTTCAGTCAGTGCAGAGATCTAGTGCTTCTACCTGAAGTCTTTAGTGCTTGCTGGCAGTATGGATGATTTACTCAGAACTGGAATTCTGATGGGCAGGCCAAGTAGCTTCCAGCTTTTGTGCCTGTAGTCATTTTAGGCAGTGCTGGGTCCTCCTTGGCTTGCTCTGCAATGGAGCTGTGGCATTTGAGTGCTGTTACCTAGTCTCGCACATTTCATGTCCCCCCTGCTCTTCAGGGTACCATGTGGTTAGATCACAATTCTTGCTGTGCAAGGGTCAGCATGGTTGGCACCCCTGAGTGCATGTTCTTCTGATTTCTTTATCCTAATGCAAGCTTAGACCTTGTAGCAAATAGTGAAAGACAAAAGCCATCTTTCCAATGCAGTTCAACCCTGGCCTGCCAGCCAAGGACAGGATTCCATGTGGAGCACTGTGCTCATTTTGAGTGAACAGCTTACGTAGGCATTTAACACATCCTAATACACCAGGACAGAATTTCAGTTGATGTAAATGTCATGGCTCCATTGAAAATGTGTCCTGCTGAGATCCTGCCAGTGATTGCTCCAGGAGGATTGTGTAGACAGGATGTGTTTCAGCTGTGGGGTTTAGGGTGCAGATGAAATGTGGAACAATCCTCATCAAGAGGACTGTGACCTAGAGGGTCTTTCTGGTCTGGGCTTTGAAACTTGGTTGGGATATTAATTATAGCTGGAGCAAAATGAGTTTTGGCTTGTTACTGTGGAGAGTACTGATGGCTAGATGGCTGTATTTCTAATTGTTGTTCCATCCTGGATACACAGTGCTGTTCAATCAGAAGCAGAGCTCTGAGGCTTGCTAGCAAACATTGATTTGGTTTTACTGAAGCAATTTACAAAATAAGCCATCAAGCCACATGTGGCTGATTAACTTGACCTCATCACAAAATGAGAACAAGTTTGTCCTGCCTAGTTTGTGTAGCTTGAGGGTGCTTTCCTTTTCAGTGTTTTTATATTCTGATTTTTTTTTTAATTTTAGTTTAGAAGTCAGCTCTTTCTGTGCTGTTTGGTTGTTTACTGATACGGAGAGATAAATCTCTGTAATATGTATTCCTGTGTGCTGCTTCTTCTTTAAGATCCCCAGTCTTCTATCTCTTTTTTAAAACTGTCTTTTTCGTGATATTTCTGCATATATAGTTGCCTTTTAGCATCTTTTTGACAGGTTTTTTTTTAATCAAGCTTTCATTTTTTATTGATTGTTTTTTGAAGTATCCTTGAAGATTTTTAATTTTCAGAGAGTGGAAATCTATTTCCTTCAGGTATGTTTGCAGAACACTTCTTACATCTAATCAAAGAAGATGTTGGTGCATCAGATCTCCACATATCCATCAGCTGTCTCTAAAGATAGGAATGAACAGCTGATTTCCCACCCCTTGTACTTTTTCTTTCGTACTTTCCCAACATTGTATAAAAATAATGAGGTTTGTGATGTCAGGTTTTCTATGTGGATTTACTTAGTGACAGGCCTTGGGGTAGCTCTGACCTGGTTTACTGGTTTTATCCGGTTTACTGAGATGCATAGCATGTGGAACACTTGCTGTATTGTCTTCATTTTCATAGGTTTTTATAATGATAAATATATTCAGAGAGTAAAAGACTAGAAAAAACACATTTGAGGTCCCAAGTACTGCATATTCTAGTTTGAAAGGGTCTCTGACTTTCATTTAGCACAGCTGTCTATAGCTGTACATAATCTTCAACGGGTAAGGATACACTTCTATTTTAGTGATTGGTGGATGTGGGCTCCCTCTTGCATAAGAGTATAATCTTGTTGTTGACAAAAAACAGTCTCGTAAGTGGAGTCCCTTTAATTTGAAGGAAAACATTGCACATTTAAAAATCTGTCCCTGTAGCTATTTAGAAGTATTTTCTATTTCCAGTGATGTTTGGGGTGTATTTTCCCTGCTTAAGATTCCCTCTTGGAGTTTGAGTGAGTTAGTTGTTCTGAGAGGCCAAGTTACACCATTGGCTGTCATCATTTCTGTGCAGGAGTGCTGTAATTCCAGCAGACATAAGAGAAGGGCTTGGTTCCTCACATATCTTGTAGAGGACATCATCTTACACAGTGCTGCTGTTGTGCAGCAGCTCTGCAAGGCTTTTCCACTGTGCCTGGGATCACACTCGTTGTGCTGTGGTGTGATCCCCCATATTGCTCTAAGGTTTTACTTCTTGTTTGTCACCATTTCTCTTTTTTGGATGTAGTGATAGAGAGAACATACTCAGTGGCTGGGCCAGGTTGTTTCTGCTCCCTGAGGGGGGGAAATCTGCGTTTGTGTTCTGTGGGACTGAAACTTGAAGATTCCTCCATACCTGCAAATTAACACTGTTATTAAAGGAGGGAGTTAGAGAGATGTATGTCAAAATTAAAGCATTGTGGGAACATGCAGTGGCTTATTACTTACATGAGCAGACATACTGAATTTGAATAGTCAGTGATCTGAGTGATCACTGAGTGGTGATCTGTCAGGACCATCACTCACCTTTCCTGTTTGCATATTCACACCTGTAGCTGGCTACCTGAAGCGAGTCAGATTATAGTGTCTTCTTTTGTTACATGCAGCCTTTGCTGTGCATTTTTCCTGGGGTCTTAGAGGTATTTAGTAGTTTTCACATGCCCTTGATTCATTTAGCGACAGAAGACAGCACAAGGCTCTTTAGTCTTCATTACTGCAGTTACAGCATGTAACTACAGATGAGTTTAAAGTGTAGGGATAGCTTACTACATTCATCCACAAATATCCTGTAAAATTTTGAGTGTTCTTAAAAAGAGCTGCATAACACCTAAAGGCTTTTTAGCTGCTGTTGTGAAAAGAATGATAAAATTGTGAAAAGGAAGATATAACTGGACAACATAACTGATTGTTCTGCTTACTCATTTTAAAGTTTATTTAGGCAAGTTAGAAACTTCAAGTTTACAGTATGATGGAACTGTTACTCTTACCACCATTACTGTTACTGCTTCAGTTTAGCAAAGTGTTTATGCCTGTGCAGTATTCATCAGTAAAAAATTTGCCTTCATATTTGTCAAATCACTTAAGCATTTTGCATTTTATTTTGCTGATATAAGTGGTTTGTGTTCTGCATATTTTCTCTTATGCTCATGCTTTAGGAGTGAATCTCTGAAATGTGGTTTTTTTTATTTGTGGTTTTAAGATGGAGGAAAAGAAGTACTCTCAATGCATCAGATTCTTCTCTACTTGTTACGATGCAGTAAAGCTCTGGTGCCTGAAGAGGAGATTGCCAACATGCTTCAGTGGGAAGAGCTGGAATGGCAGAAATATGCAGAAGAATGCAAAGGGATGATCGTTACCAGCCCTGGCATGGTAGAACAAATAAACAATTCTTTGGTTTTTTGAAGAATGCAGTGACATGTACATGCCATCTTTCAGAGAATTTGTTACTAGCTCAATTAGAACAGGAAAAGATGACCAGAGGTAGTTGCAGATAGCAATAGGAATGGTTTATTGACTGGTTCCAGCCCTGAATTGTCCCCTCTGCTGCTGTATTGAAGGGTGTATTTTCAGATGGGCACTGTTTCAATGTGCACGTTAGAAGGAACAGCTATATTTTATGCATGTAAAACTTTCCTATTTTGTCGGACAGTCTTTATGTGGGTGATCTCATTCTCTTTTTCCAGACACAGCACTAGAGAAATAGTAACTATTTGCTACTTACTTTCCTCTTCCTCTTTTGACCCCTATTGACAGCTCTGTTTAATGTGTGCTGTCATAACACTGGCTTGAATATGGAAAAGGTGTTTTCTGCCTATGTAGTTTTTTCCACATTGTTTCTGGGTTATTCTCACTCACACTGAGGAATTTTGTGTACGTTAATTAATGCATGTATAATTTTCAGTGCCTAGTTTGAAACCCCTGTGGCATTAATATTTTTGGAACAATTGGTATTTTAAAGCACATGTTCTCTGAACACAGCTCCTTTCAACTCTGGCATGTATGTGAATTCAGCCCATTATTCTGGCTTTCCCTTTTAAGAAATGTGGGTCACAAGAATACATAAATGTCTACTACAAGCTGCAGGGTTGTATTTGTATAGTTTGGTCAGTATTGCAGAAGGGTTTCTTAGTAGTAGAGGCATATTTTGGACCTAATATTTTAGACTGACATGCAGCTTTCTCAGTAGTAATACCTTTATTTTCCTGACTTCATTTTGCTCCTTTGCTCATAGCTAAAATTCTTAGTTTCTGAGGAAAAAATGTAACTTGGTACCATGCCTAAGAAGGAATAGTTTTTCGACTGAAAAACCTTTTCCCAAACTGCAGCCAGGGTGACATGCTAAATATATTTTTCCAGTTCATATTTTTAAGTGTGGCAGCACAACATTAGTAAACTACTTAATAAGCTAATAATAACTTGGGTCAGATAATTTTCCCCTTGATTTCATTCTGAGTGAAGTAAAACTTTTGAAATAAAAAGAATATTAGGCTGTTTCTGGGAGCATGTAATACAAAAATACATGTGAACTCTCACTATGGAAAATTCTACCTCAGCTGCTTTAAATGATTGCTAAACCAGAATCCCATAATAGAAATTGTTAGAAAACCTGAACAGCCTTAACTTGCCTGTGATTTCTGTGATACAAGCTACGTGCTGGTCCACAAGTTGTCAGCATCTGAATGCTATACACTGACATAACTTCAGTTATTTTGCTGAAGATGTGCTGATGTCAGCTAGCTGAAAACTTGCTTTTTTGTTTAGCATGAAGGAACACGTATATGTTCCTTCCTTGTGTCATGGAACTTGAAATGTCTATGTACAAAGCAGTGTGATTTGTGAGCCATACTGTTAATTCTGAGATCTTGTGTGATTTTTTTTACTGGCAAATTTTGCATTCTACAAGGCAGTGTTTTTGGAGACGTGTGGACATCAAAATATGTAAGCATAGAAGAAATCTGTAGCGCTTTGAAATGTCATGTTATAACGGCATCATTAGAACGTGTTTTTTCTCTTGAGATTGCAATGACATTCTTCTTAGTTTGTGGATTTTTCCTGTACATTGCAGCATATTGTACTGATTATGAATGTAAGTGAAAAAACAGAGTGTGAAACTATTACCTATGCATTTTACAACATTGGAAGATAAAACAGTTCTGTTGGAGTGACAATATGAAAACGTTTTAGAAAATGACAGCTCTTCAATTCAGTTATATCCACTTGACACAACAAAGTAAAACCACTAAATTTTGTTTTGTTACGCAGCATCTCTTCAGAAATAATAATTCCTCTTGTGATCAAATCTTGGTTTTATGTTTGTGCTTTTATTTTACTTTTTTCAGTGTGAGGTGTATATATATGCAATACGGAGAAGGGAAAAGAAAAACTTCAATAGGATATAAATCCCGTTTAAACAACTAACAATAGTTCAGCATTAATTAAAATTATTTTGCTTATTCATGTTGCTTCATTAGTTCAATGAAACTTCGTGTTGGAATAGATTTAAAAGATCACAAATTTTGGTCACCTTTCATACTTCACTCTTCCTAAAATATTGATGGTTTTCTCACTACTACATAGATATGTGTATATATTAACATACTTCTGTACTACATCTGCATGCTATTTCATGTTGTGGTGTAATATCAGCAGAGCCTTGGTTGATGAGATTTGGAGTAGGAAACAAAAATAACTGGCCTCTGTTCTGTTAGAATTTCTTTGATTTTGATGTGGCTTTAAAGGCAAGGTTGTGATTATTGGATAGTCTATCAAAGCACTTTTAAAAGAGCACAGGGCTAAGCTCTGGAAGAATAACATTTAATTTGCTTGCATCCTGTCTGCTGGTGTGCAGTTTATACTCAATGTTTTTGTATGTTGCTGTTTGTTCATTTAACCTTCAGAAAGGGCACTGGAGAGGAGGCTGGTGCTTCACGATGAAATAAAAAAGCATAACCCAGCTACATGCCTCTTGTAACTGGCACTGAGGGAGCAGTTCTGATTAAGTCTTGGAGAATTTCTTTTGTCCTGGTCGCTATCAGCCATCTGTGAGCAGCTGTGTAACTGAGTGACAAAATGCAAGGCAGTGCCATGGAAATGGAGTCTGGTTTTGAGTGGTCCTGAGATCACACATTTAACACAGAACCTGCTATATGCATAGTGAAAGATGTCCTTTTTACAGTTATGAATACCTCATTGCCTCTGTTTAAGTATCTAAAATGAATCTGTATTTTTTTAATTTATAAATTATAATTGGTATACTGAGTAAAATTGTTTAATATTCTGTTAATTATGTTTTGCTGACCTCGTTCTCAGAGGAGTGGTGTATCAAGGCTGCTTTTTTAGGGGGTACAGAGATGGGAGAATTTCCTCAATTTAATATTAAGATTGGAGACAACCAACAAACAACTTAGATAAAAACTTCTCAAGCTGGTTTTGTGCAACCCCCCAAAAAACAACCCACCCAAAAAATAAACTTAACTTAATCCTTAAAAATCAGGACTTTAAGCTCTTGTTTAGGGGACAGCATTCTGTCTGCTACAAATCTTGCCCATTATTTTCTTTAGGACATTTTTGTTCTAATCCTTTTTCATAAGAAGTGCTGTGGGGAAGACCTTTTCTCTTTTTTTTTTTTTTTTTCTCTTTTTTTGGGGGGGGGTGGGAAACCAGCAGCTTTAACTAACTAATTTAAAAAATTCAACTAATTTAAGTAAGTTGACTCTTAACTAACCTAAATAATTTTCCTCTTTTTTTTTTTTTTTGTGTGGGGAGATGTAACTTTATGTTCAGTCATCTTTTCTAAAGGGAAGCTGATAAGCATTTTTCCCTTGGAAAATATTTCTGTATCTGAAAGTCAAGCTTTTAAGTAAGTTTTTGTTTCTCTAGAAGATTGAAATAGTGGCCATATATAGAATTGGCTTTGCTTATCCGTGCAGAAAATTGTTCCTGTGAACAGTTCTACCAAGGTGGTTTGGAGGGTAAAAGCTTTTTTCTTGACACAGTTTTTATTGTTTTGTGAAGAGAATGGTGGGAGCTGTTTCTGTTACACTGAAACTCATCTTTGAGTGCATTTTTACAGAGCTAAATGAGAAGTTCTGAGATGTAGGTAACTAGAAGTAATGCCCTTTTTCTGAAACCTAAGACAAGCAAAATATATTGGCCTCATCCAGCTGATTGCAAAGTGGGGAGTAAGCAGGCACGTTACAAAGCAGCTTGACAGGTAATGGAGAAGTTGTTTACTTGGAGACAAACTGTGCACCTTCAGCTGAGTTTTTAAATATGCTGGGTAAGTGATCAAAAGCTCTGTGAGCAGCATGTCTGCTGCAGTGATGTGCAATTACTTACTCTCTGCGTCTGTAGAGCTGAAGCAAAAGTTGCCTTCTTTTCAGTGTCCTTTTTTACAATGGAAAGAACTTCTGTTTTGAACTGTAAAAAGGGCAAAAGTCTTCTCATTATACAAGACTGTTCCTCCTTGTACACATCAGCCTAGGAGCCTTTTCTGAGACTAGCGTGACAGATTTTTTTGGATGCTGTTTAGTCAGTGTGATTGAATGGATCTAATAATACTTTGGGAAATCATGAACTAAAACTGCTCTTAACAAACTGCTCAGGCGTGTGGGTTCTTGGATGCCAGAATGCTAATCCTAATTTTTATTTCTGCTGTGATGCTTGACCAGAAAAAGTTATTTTAAGTACTTTAAGTTGTTTAAGTTTATTTACTTGGAAATAGTCAAAGTAAATTTCCAGATGTTTGAAATTAAAATTAAAAGGTCTTTTTTTTTTTTTATTTGTGTATTAGGTCAATTAACCTTGTTTAAGTTATTGTTGTTGCCAAATGTTTGGTATTAATGGTATTAATAGTAATTAATTAATTTGGGATTAATGGTATTAATGATTAGCTTAATGTGCATCTTATTAAGTTTGGAATGTTGTTGCTTTGTGTTTCCTGGATAGTGTGGGCTTGAGGCAGTAAATTTTCCATGGAGCTGTTGTCAATTTAGTTGTATTTTGATTTTTTTTCTCCTAGAAACCCAGCTCAGTTCGTATTGATCAACTGGACCGTGAACAATTCAATCCTGATGTAATTACTTTCCCTATTATTGTGCACTTTGGGATACGACCTGCTCAACTCAGTTATGCTGGAGATCCTCAGTAAGATGCCTTTTCTTATTTCTTTTGTTCCGGAGCTGATTACTGTTGTCATTTGTGCCTTAAATAGGGCTTGGTTATGTACTGAGTTGAGTCCAGTATAGCGCTTATGACACTGGACACAAGCTCCTGTAAATTAGAAAATATGAGGAATAACTTTTTCTCTGGAATAATTCAGGATCTGCTGAAGCAAACATGCATGCATGTGTGGTATGAAACTTCTTAACCTGACAACAGCTCTTCTGGGTCTAGCAAAAGGTGGTTCCTCAAGCTCCATGTTATTTCTCTGAGGGGCCAGTGGTGGGTTTTCAGAGACAGAACAGCGTGACAGGAAGGCAGAGAAGGAGAAATAGCCACCCAAGCTTCCTAATGTCTGTAGCATATAGACTTCTGAGCTAGAGGATGTATTTAGGTCATTTTGTTAAACAGTCCTCAATGGATGTTTTTAAATTTCTCAAATCACTGTTTGAGTCTTTTTATGCTACTGATGGGAGAAGATTTCAGGTAATCACTTAACCAATACTATTGTGCATCATATGCAGAAGTAAAGATTTTTATTTCAGAGCTGCTGCTTGATTGTTTAATTAGATGTTCTTCAGGTTTCACATCTAATATGGATATAAATATAGCCATTTTCTGTTTGATTATTTCATGATGTTTGTTTCTTGCATACTGTCATATCTTACTTAATCATCTCTTTCTGGGCTTTGAAGGATCATGTCTACATAGTGTTTCCTAGCTTAGAAGCTCTTGCACCCGTGCTACTTTTCTGTGCTTTTCATATCCTGATGGAGTTTGAGAGGGATGTAGAGAAGGAGTAGAGAGGGAATCAGGACTTCAGGCAGAGCAAGAAATACTGTTTCACTGTGGATTGATGAAGGGATGCAAAAGTGATGACTGGATTTTTTTTCCCAATTCTTTCCTTAACCTCTGACTATTTCAGGGAATTCTTCCAGTGATTGGGACATCTGCTTTCTGCATGATGACAGTATAAAGCCTGTCTCTGGTGCATGTGTACTAAAGGTTGTCTTTTTTTCCTCAGTGCGGTAGTTTAGGAATGGTATTCCCCAATTTAGTACTCCCACTAATAAGAGCACCACAAGCCACTCCCTTACCCTGAGAGACAAAAAAAATAACAAAATAAGACAATAATAACAAAAATGTAGAAAGAGAGGATGATTTATGTGCAAAATGCTCAACAGATCTGCAGTTTTGAGGCCCAAACACTCAAGTGCATGTATGACAGTTGTATTCTTTTGCAACTCCTTGCTGAGAATTTTAAATCCAACATGGCAGGAAGGGGGAATATTGAGTGCTAATCCAGACGATAAAATGGGAGTTTTTTTGGCTTTGATCATTAGTTTCATCTTTAAAACATATCTCTTTATCTTTTACTTTTCTTGTCCATAAAAGGAAATAATTAGACCCAAAAGTATAGGAATTATCTCTACCTTGATGCTGAATTTATTAGTATTTGTAAAGTTCTAGTACTTTTAATTGGAAATAGTATAGAGACAAAAATTATTCTTCCCACACATTTTTATTTTTTTTAATTTAAAATTTACTTGTGGGTTTGTTTTTGTTTTGGGTTTTAACCTCAGAACTGCCTATACAGAACATAAGGTACGTTTTGTTTTATCAAAGTAACAAAGCTGTTTTTGTGAAAGATCTGTGGTGCCGTCATAAATGTCAGGCTTAACTCTGGTGTATGTGCGCCCAGAAGAGATTTTCCTCTAATGTGTCTTTTCTTTGTGATGTTCTAATACATAATTTTTTGTAATGATAATATGTTTATTAATTCTTAAGACTCAATTGCAATAAAAAATCCTGTTTCTCCCTTATCAATGCTTGTAAAAAAATGTGTATTGTAGATCACAGTTTCAGGTTCTTGTTTTTACGCTGAAACTTCATCAAGGCATGTGTTCTTTTTGTTTCGGTTATTTGGTCATTAACTCATTTTTCTTTTGTGGATGGAAATTTGTCAAAAATAGATGTGCTATTCTGCAGATTGCAAAAGTGCAGTGAATGGAGCATGAGAAAAATCTATGGATTGACCATTTCAGATGTGTTTGTAGACTGAAAAAATCAGTATCTCCAGAGGCAGAGACTATACGTTCAAGAATGCTGCGGGGAAATAGCTAGGGAAACAATGCCAATAAGAAAAGATTTGTTTTGTGTCTGTGAATGTGGGATGCTGGGAAGATTATGAAATAGTTAAAGAGCTGCTACTTCATTGACTGCTAAGCCACTAATATGAAAACTTCCTAATAAAACCACTGCTCTGAGTTGTTGCTGAGGAGGATCTTTTATAATGTGAATAACGAGTGAAAACTTACTTGGCTAAACTTCATTCCTCTGGCCTCTAATTCCCTGTTTCCTATTCAAAGTCTGATTTATGGGTTGTCCTGAATACAGAGGTTACATTTTGAAGGTAGCATTGTATCCTAAGGACCCAGGGTCCCTGTCATGATTTTCTTTGTTCTTCCTCCCATTGTAACTGTTGGTCAATTGCAGCTGCATATTATGGTGGGATGTTGTCTTCAAATGGAATAAGTTCTTAGAAATTTGGTGAAAGTTTGTGCTTGATCGCTGAGGGACTCCCACCAAGTAAAATGTTGTAATTGTGTTCGTGTGTAGACGCCACCAGAATAAGAAAAGGCTAGATGATCGGAGAAAACCAGAAAACTTAAGTATGTGCCAGTCACAGAAGTAACTTGAATTGCTCTTTCCATTCAGCATAAACCCATAGGGAACAAACCCTCCATTTCACTTTTCACAGAATAGCTTCATATTGTGTGTGACTTGTATAGCTCTTCCTCATGTGCTTCAGTGAAATGTTTGAGCTGGTGTAAGGACAGACACTTTCTGGGGAAGGGTGCTACTCCTTTGCAGTGAGTGATAGGTAAACCATGAGGAGGAGGAGTGTTCACCTGCCTGAATTGAGTTAAGGTGCAGGCAAGTCTTTTCAGCCTGCAGAGGTGACCCTTTGGAGAGGATGGGTGGGTATCTGGGAGACCTGGGGTCTGCCCTGATCTTTGCTGGTTTTACCTCACACCACCTAATGCCTCCTCTCTGCTACTTGGCTCACCCTGCTGGAGCAGCTACCCAGGCACTGTCAGCTCTCAGAAAATGCTGTGAGATTATTTCATTTCTCTAGCAAAGAGCTGCTTGTAGACATTCTTTGTGTACGGTGTGGGCATTAGTAGCAGCTGGTGTGTTCCTAATGACAAACAGGGAGAGACTTCTGTTCATTGACCAAAATACTTGTCTTCTGGTTTTGTCCTTCAGATACCAAAAGCTGTGGAAGAGTTATGTGAAGCTGCGTCACCTACTGGCTAATAGTCCCAAAGTCAAACAGGCTGATAAACAGAAATTATCACAAAGAGAGGTATTCTGGACCTTCCTGTGACTGATAACTGAGCATTGTAATTCAGGATGGAATAAAGCTGTCTGACTGCCCTGTTTATGGAAACAATAGAAATCTTTTACAAAATATTTTATTTCCAGACTGTTAACACAGATTTTATTTTTATCTTTGCTTGTTATTGAGTGAGTTTTTTTTTTTTTTTCCTTTTTTCAACTGTCAAACTGCTGCAAGTTTTTTACCCAATTATAGAAATTATTGTTATGGAACCATAACTTCTTTATAGCTGTTGCCATTAATGGTTTCAAGAATTAGCATAGAGAAGGACTTTTTATTTCATAATGTACTTTTAACTGGTTCGTAATTTTAAACATTTCTCTTCTAGATAAAAACTGCCACGCTTGTGTGCATAAACAGTAGTTTATTAGGTGGTGTAGTGACATTGCTTGGGATCTTTGACTTGAAGTCATCTGGTTGTTGTATGATAGACAAGATATTTTTCTCTTTTTGTTTTTTTCCCCACAAAGTGATGAGCAGTAAGTATTTTTTAAGTGCAAATGTTCAACTAATTGGGAATTAAAAGCAGAAAAACAAAGACTCCTAAATATAGCCTGAACCAACCTATCTATTTCTATAAACCCTTGGACTGAAGCTTTGAATTTGTCAGGTGCCTATCTATCAGGCACGCTTAATTTGACAATCTATGTAAAGATTACCTAGAGGAGAAATTAACTTCTCGAGTACAGGATGGTATTTAATTAAGTGGCATTGTATTTTTATTTATTGATTAGAAACACTAATTATTCATAAAATCATAGACTACCCTGAGCTGAGAAGGACCCATGAGAATCATGGAGTGGGATTCCTGAGACTTCCCCATTTTATTGGGGAAGTCTCAGAAACTGCACTTTTGGAATTACTTTTGGTTGCAGTATTTGATATATATGACATTGCACCTGTTTTTTTTTCATTGTTACAAAGCATAGTGTGCTGTTGTGTGAGCAAGAGTGTTAGTAAACATTTTATTCATGCTAATGTTAAATAAGCCCTTGGCTTCCTTACTTGTAAATGAAAAAAACAAACAAACAAACAAACAAAACAAAAAAAAACTGCCACAACATTGTGACTGAGCTGTGTCACAGTTGTAAAGGAAGAAAAAAAAAAAAGATTTGTCCTTACACAAGATGATTTTGTTTGCCACAGCTACACACAGAACAAGTAGAAGATCAGTGTTTTATGGGCATATTTTCATTAGGGGGTAATGGATTTCCTTACAATTACATTTCAAATTTACAATTTGTAAAATTGTAGTGGATTGTTTGTAAGGAGGTGATCATATTTTGCTCCAGAAGATAAAACATTCCTTTGTTATTTAGCACTTGCTGTGGACTGCTGATTTTTTTTTCTAGACTGTATTATCTAGGATAACAAGTTCTACAAGTAGTTTGCCAAGAGGACTGAAGCAGAAACTTTATGTGAGGATAATCTATATATTTGCCAGTGGAGCTGTCAGTAACTCAGAAGGAGCTGTACCACTGTACCTGACTGGTACATGGGGTTTTAAAGATTATTAATCGTATATTATGGAGCGCTTCTGAGCCAGTCAGACTGAAATACAGCCAGGTTTGGCAAACACTATAGCACCTTTCTCAGGAAAAGCTCAATGACACACCTTTGACAATACACAAGGGGTGCAGTGCTGGCAGCATCTCTGTTCCCTCTGCCATCAGTCATCCACCACTGTGAGGTTGTACAATGATATTATTTGTGACAAGGTCATGCCTGGGGCTTTGTTCCTCTAACCTAACTTTGAGCATTTACAGCAGGTGCATAAATTAGGACCTGAAGGCTCACTTTGAAGTCAGTGGAGGGAGAAATGCGTTTTTGAAGCCATTTATCCCCTTCATTGAATATAAAAGGAGCCAGGGCTAGCTGGTGCCCTACCCTAGACACCTCTGTATTGAGGTGTCTGAGGTTTGATGAATCTATATCTGGACAGATGCACCTGTTGGAACTACTCTGTAGGTCTCTGCAAATCAGAAAACAGAGCCTGTTCCTGCACAGATATGTTCACAGACTTCAAACTGGGAGCTGGAAGAGGCAGCTTTGAGAAAGTGCCCTGTAATGAAAAGGAGAAGGAGAGGCAGGATAAGTTGCAGCTTTGAAGAGCTTTGTGTTCTGAAGAAGGCAGAGCTCTGTGAGGAGTCTTTACGGTTAGTTCATGTTGCGTGGGGAGCTTGTACACCCCAGGGCTTTATAGTATTGGAACCAAGAGATTCTAATCCAGGACTTATTTATTTTATCTGTTTTTCTTTTCATTTCATTTTTGCAGAAAATATTTTCTTTTAATGATACTGTCAAAATCTTTAATGATTCTTACCCTTTCATGGTTTCTAGAGACAAATTGTTTGCACACCCCCAAATAGCCAGTGGTTAAGGTAAAACATATTTTTAAAAATTTTTATTGAAATAAAATTGATAAATTTCAATCAGCATAGTCTGCAGGGCTGGGGAATGCTGACCCCTTTCCCAGGCTGGGCATAGTGACGTAGTTGAACAGGAACTGTTGCAATGTAGCCAAGATGACAAAGCAAAGCTTATTTTGCTCCTCTTGAATGTTCAGACCAGGAGTATTCACAGTGATGGACATGAATGAAGAGGTTGTTTTGTACATCTGGTAAAGAAAGGGCTGTCATTATAAGGACTTTACCTTTCTTACTTATGTATCATCTTGGATGTATGAGTTGGACTGGTTTGTTTGTCATTTGCAGTAAAAAAAAAATGTAGTCACCTCTGCTCTCTCCTTGGTCTACCAAATCCACTGTCAGACTGTGTTCCAACACGTCTGCCAGTCTGTGGCTGGGAGTTATCAGATCTGTACTAGCCTTAGAAACTGCTCACCAAAACTGAACCTTACAAGGGTATTGTGAGCGTGCTGGTGTGTGCGTTGCTGTGCTTGTTGCAGCAAGTTCTTCACAGGAGCTCTGTTCTCTCCCTGCTTAGGAAGCACTGCAGAAAATTCGTCAGAAGAACACAATGAGACGTGAAGTGACTGTGGAGTTGAGCAGCCAGGGGTTCTGGAAAACAGGGATACGCTCTGACGTCTGCCAGGTGACTGAACCAGAGAGATGTATTTTCTTTCTTGATAGCTGCCATTTACCTATGTGAGGATTTGTTCTAGGCTGAAGAACCAAATGGAAATGAATACCTCATATTGATCTAGGGAACTATTCTAGGGTTCTGTCTACCACCTCTATAAAGACAAAACGGTAATTTAAAATTTTCTGCTGGGAGTTGATTAGTGCAAGGGTGAGAGGTTAGGAATGGCCAGCTTGAGGCTGGAGGTTTGCCAAATGTTGAGTCTAGTGTGGAACTCTAGATCCGTCAACTGGCTTGGTTTTAGATATTTTAATTTTATTATATTTTTCTATTTAGATAGCTTATAAAACCACCCGAAGTTTTACAGTAAAGCATGAAGAAATGTCTTTTTACCTGAAAGACAGTAAAAAAACCCTAAAATCCCACCACAACTAACTTTTGGATTAAAACAGGTGAGCCTCAATAGAAAGATACCTTTCAGATACTCTGTTTCATATGCATGACATCTCCAAGGAACATATCTCTGTCAGATCATATTCTGAAGCAGTTGACAGCCACCAGCTTTGTGATATGATAAAAATAAGTGCAATTTTTATTTGATTTTATATTAGTAAAATTTGAGTAGTTATAACAACCTAATCATTATACTAGAGGTATACTTGCTTTGTTTTTTTAGCTGTTGTTTTGGAGATGTTATTTAAAAATGCATGCAACTTAATATTAGTTTAACAATATGAAGTATAAATTAGGGGGATTGCTAGGCAAGGGTGTAGGTAGAAATTCTGTTGTAATCTTAGAAGTCTGGTCAGGCCAAAGGGGAAAATTCTAAAGCGAGAGAAATGCTAGTAACTAAAATTGCTTTTCTTCTGTCTGAAACATTTTTCATGATTCTACTATTGCTTCTGAAGTAGAAGGAGAATAGTGGCACAATATCTCCTCACATAGTTGAGGAAAATAACAGCCCTTTCCTGATACTTTTGTTGTGAACTGTATCTATTTTTACAGCTTAAATAAACAGTGTAAATTTCCAATTTAGGCACTTTGAAACCATTCTGTGTTATTCATGATATCTTTTGTGATTCATCTCCTAATGTCTTGAATATTCCTGTTTCATTTTGTTGAAGGACAGCAAAACACCGAAGAATGATAAAAGTAAAGCTATTTCACAATTTTTGTGCCCATCTTCAGCTGTAACATCTCAATCAGCCAGTTCTGGTATGAAGGTCCTTTGATTTGATTTCTTTGAGAGGCCAAGAATAGGCAACTGTATATCTGTAAAATGAAAGATTGCTGCTGTTGCTACATGGTTTTTCCCAGATTAAAGAAGACTAAAACTAAATACGCATAAATCAGCTTTGGGGGCAGAGCTCAAGTGCAGTGATTTAAAATTACTGCTTTTAAAAGCAGTTTAGAAGATTGAAACTCTTTTAAGTCACTTGTGATAGCTTATACTTGCTCTGAGTTCCATGTAGCCTTAATTACACTAGTCTTTGCTGTCTTGGAAATGAACTGCTTGAAAGGGGAGGAAGAATGGTGAGTGGAATGTTCAAAAGAAGTGTAGAATGTGTGTGTTCTGACAGGCTCACTTGAAGTTACCGAGTATATCAAGTGCAGTACTTGGCTGCAGAGCTGGACAGCACTTAATACACAATGTACCAGGATCTGGCCCTGCTGAGAAGACACCACCTCTGCTCTCGCTCTCCACCCACACCGTTGTTGCTGGTGAGGCCTCAAGAGCAGTGTAGAGTGTTCAGCATTTCATGCATTCCAAAATATTTCAGCTCACCTGCTTCCCCTTAGTAGCTTCAGGTCAGGAGCACCTGCTGTCCTGGGGGATGATGGCACTCTCTGAGGGCGCTTGAGAGAGTCTCTGCCTTGCAGTGCTAGCTGCAGTAAGAAAAAGACATGCAAAATATTTAAAAGCATATTTTAAAAACATCTCTTCTTAGAGATAAATACATAAAACATCAGAAGCACTGAATTGCCACAGTCCAAGATGATGGATGTTGATCAATCAATCAATCAAGTAGTTAGTGCCAGGAAAGGAGCATTTTGTCAGTATAACTTCAAAAGTCAAATTAAAGTCTTTTTGTGTGCTCCCAGCGGTCTGTCAATTCTCTGTTCACTGCACCACAGCTGATAAAAGTCTGAAATTTGGTATATCAGTTCTCAAATGCAGGGACACATGTATTAGCGTAAAGAATGTTAAACGTTGCTTGAGGAGACTCTTTCTGTCTAGTACAGTGGAGCATAGAGACAGGGAGGCAGAGTTGTCCTGTGAAACAGTTTCAGGTTTGGTTATTTTGGTGTTTTTCAGTTAATTCCTTCCATGAAGGAACACAGAGGAAGCACACCTGTACAGTTTATATGGAAATAAAAGGGATGTTCTTACAAATTACCCCGGAAAAACTCTAACTGAGTGACATGGTAACAAAATAAAATTTCACCTACACTTCCTGAATTCTGCTTGGAGTGCTTTTGTATTTCTCTGCCCTTTGGAGATCCAGGGGGTCTCTTTCTTGCTGTTAGCTGGTTATTTCATCTGAGAGAAAAGGACCAGGGAGGAGTTCCTAGTCAACAGCCAGCTGAACATGAGGTAGAGTGTGCCCAAGTGGCCAATAAGGCCAGTGATATCGGCGTGCATCAGCAATAGTGTGGCTAGCAGGAGCAGGGCAGTGGTTGTTCTCCTGTACATGGCACTGGTGAGGCTGCACCTTGAGTCCTGTGTTCAGTTCTGGGCCCTCACTACAAGACAGATATTGAGGTGCTTGGAGCATGTCCAGAGAAGGGCAGTGGAGCTGGTGAAGGGAGCACAGGTCTGATGAGAAGTGACTGAGGGAGCTGGCGTTGTTTAGCCTGGATAAAAGGAGGCTCAAGGGGGACCTTATCACTCTGTACAGCTGCCTGGAAGGAGGCTGTAGCCAGGTGGGAGATGGTGTATTCTCACAGGCAGCAAGTGACAGGAGAAAAGGAAATTGTCTCAAGTTGTACCAGGAGGGCTTAAGATTGGATATTAGGAATAATTTCTTTGCAGATACCTTATCTGATCAAGCATTTTAACAGGTTGCCCAGGAAAGTGGCGAAGTCACCATCCCTGAAGATATTTATAAAGATCTTTGAGACATGGTTTAGTTGGTGGAGTTTACAGTGTTAGTTTAGCAGTTGGACTCAATCATCTTAAGGGTCTTTTCCAGTCTAAATGATTCTGTGATAACCTTCCAGCTTTGTGTTCAGTTCTCAGGAATTTCACATTCTTTTACTTAATGAGAATGTCTTGCCATTGGTCTTAATTTTTGGTCTTGTAACATTCACCAGTTTGTATGTTCTGCTGTTCTGTCATTAGTGCCCTGCAGAAATCTGTAACATCATTTATTCTGTGAATTATACATTATATATATTATTATATATTATCATCTACTTTTTGTAGATGCTAATATATAATATTATCATAATTATATAAAATTATATTATTAGATATATTATTATATATNGGATAAAAGGAGGCTCAAGGGGGACCTTATCACTCTGTACAGCTGCCTGGAAGGAGGCTGTAGCCAGGTGGGAGATGGTGTATTCTCACAGGCAGCAAGTGACAGGAGAAAAGGAAATTGTCTCAAGTTGTACCAGGAGGGCTTAAGATTGGATATTAGGAATAATTTCTTTGCAGATACCTTATCTGATCAAGCATTTTAACAGGTTGCCCAGGAAAGTGGCGAAGTCACCATCCCTGAAGATATTTATAAAGATCTTTGAGACATGGTTTAGTTGGTGGAGTTTACAGTGTTAGTTTAGCAGTTGGACTCAATCATCTTAAGGGTCTTTTCCAGTCTAAATGATTCTGTGATAACCTTCCAGCTTTGTGTTCAGTTCTCAGGAATTTCACATTCTTTTACTTAATGAGAATGTCTTGCCATTGGTCTTAATTTTTGGTCTTGTAACATTCACCAGTTTGTATGTTCTGCTGTTCTGTCATTAGTGCCCTGCAGAAATCTGTAACATCATTTATTCTGTGAATTATACATTATATATATTATTATATATTATCATCTACTTTTTGTAGATGCTAATATATAATATTATCATAATTATATAAAATTATATTATTAGATATATTATTATATATTATAATCTACTTTGTGTGCTTATTTTTCTTGCTTCTCTCTATGCTATACACTCATTTTCTCTATTCATACACAATCTTCTTTCTTTCTTTCCACAAATCTTTATTTCCCTCAGATTTTAATGCCCTTAAAACATACTTTTATTTTTAATATATTCATGTCATGTCAGTGATAGGAATGATTAGAAAAAATTAGTTCACAAGTGGTTACATGCGTAAGTCGTTGAATCCTGCATTTCTCCTGTTTCTCTTTTCATTCTTATGCAAGAATTGTGATGTTGATATCATACTTGCTATACTCCTCTACTGATAAACGATACTAATTGCTTATTTCAACCCAGATGCATCTGAAGTCAATATAAGTGTAGAATTCCTTCTCTGAAACACTGAGAGAGGGGGACTGCCATTGTTACAACTAGAGTTAGGGTTTTTTTCAATTTTGTTGACATTTTCCCCAACAGAAAAACATTGCCTCCTTCATAGACAAATAACAACTTTTCTGATATTTTTTAGCACATTAAATGTGCCAGAGTACAGCATTTCAAAAATCCCATAATTCTTCCTCAAAAGGAAGTGAAGCAAGGCACAATTGTGTTTGAAAATTGAGTAGCTGCTGTTGTTTGGTGAAAGCTGACTAAAGTGGTGTAAAGTGTTTCTTCCTTAATGTAATGAGGGAGAGGGGAAGTGGTGTTTCTTCATTTTTGAAGCAGGGTGTTAAATGAAAAGGTACAAACATATAGCATCGTATTCAGTCATAGCTTCTTGGAATTTGCTGTTACTGGTGAGCAGACATTTTTTTACCTCATTGAAGTTGCTTAAGTTGGAGACTGGGTTTATGTATTATGTCCTTTAGTCTGCGTGGGGCTGTGGAGATAAAAATATATGATTAATTAAGTGCTTTGATAAGTGAAGAGTGGGAAACTATGATTCTTTTTTTCCTTATTTAAACCAAAACAGTAAACTAAATATTGTAATAATTGGGAAGTGTTTGTATTTTTAGCTCTGTACACTGAAGTCGAATGTTTTTGCTTATTGCGTTTGTTTTTTCAGCATGCAATGATGCTTCCTGTCCTCACCCACCATGTCCGCTACCATCAGTGTCTGATGCACTTGGACAAATTGATAGGCTACACTTTTCGAGATAGGTGCTTACTGCAGGTAAGTTATGAAAAGAAAACCCCAACCTCTTGATGGTTTCTCTTTATGATATTACTGAGTTCATCCATAGTGCTGAAATGCATGGCATTGCCACAGCTTGGATGGACCTGATTCCTTGTGCTGCAGATTTTCCAAAATTTTCAGTTTTCCCAAGAGGCTTCTAAATAGAGATATCTATTGTTCACATAGATATTATGCCTACATTTGCTCCCATGGTAGATCTGGATTTGCTTGTAGTGTTAGCAAGACAAAAATGCAGTTACTGAAAAGACTGTGAAGTACTCATTTCTGGGTAAGTTCCTTTTTTCAGGTATTTATAGAGAATACAGTGTTATTCTGCAGATAATCGTATGTGCCCTGCTTTGTGTATTTATAGCCAGTTGTTCCAAAAGAGAATGATTAAAACATTGCCCTTTTTTTCCGTCTGTAGCTAGTGAATAGAAATTTGGAAACTTCTGTTCAGCTCTTGATTTCTGCAAGTACATGATGAAATTTTTTTGTTAACAAGCAAGAGCAAGAACTGGAGAGGAGAATTTCTTACTTGTTTTAGATGTATCCATGTCGCATAACCAGCCTTTAATGTTAGTGCATATTTGGAGCTGATTACCTCTCAGGCTGATGCTTGGCATCGTGGCTGCTTTCCTCTTAGACTTTTTCTGAATTTACTGAAGGAAAATGGGAATTTCTGTTCAGAACTTCCTTCTGAAGTAAGTGTCATCTCTCTCCAATGACTGGACTAAGTTCAAAACATGGCAGTTTTTGTTTTTCTTTAGAGATTTACTCCCAAATTAATTTAAGGAAAGGTCTTTTCTCACAGCTTTTCTGGTTTCTAGAATTTTTTTCCAGGCCTTTTCCTACTGCAAGTTGTATTAAACATTGAGCATCTTCTATGATTTGTTGTTGGCAGGCTGTCTTTATTTTAATGTCAAAGATAAAGATGCAGTGATGGAAACTTTCAAAATGTTGAGGCCAAACACACAAACCAGCAAGTAAATTCTAATCAAAAAGAGATGAAAGCAAGTGTGTAAGCATTAGTCATGTTTGGTTATAACAAATGTGCTTTTTAATGCTTTGTCCCTACATTCATTTATTTAAAACCTACAAACATTTTCCATAAGAGGAAGAGCTTTTTAAAAATGTATATAGTATCAGTCATCTGGTTGAGCATAGGCAATGTTAGATGTATAATTCTGCATTGATTGTTACCTATTTTATCATGGTGTATTCTTTTTAAAGTACAAGCAGGTTAAAAATAGATTACACTGAGTTATCTATTCAGAAAAGCTGTAATGTGTCATCTAGTCCAGATGGAGCAGAATTTGAGAATATGCAATTACAACAAACTTAGTAATACTACCAAGGAATTAGAAAGGACTTGGAGAAAGTTCTTATTGTTGATTAAATATAATTTTACTCTTTAAGTTTTATGCTTAGAAAGCAACAGACAGTGTTTGAATGAATTACTGAATGTCTTTGCTCACAGTCTGCAGCACCAGTCCTGCCGTGTGTGTCAGAAGTAACTTTCTGCAGCTTGCATTCTTCCAGTGTTTCTTCTTTTTTATACTCAAGTTTTGTGTGCACATACTTTTATACAAGCACAATATTTTGATCTGTGTAAAGAAGGAGAAAATGTGTGAGTTTGCAGGATGGAGTTCTGGAAAACAAGCCGTAGTTCTATTTGCTGCTGCCATTTCTGCAATGGTGGTGTCAGCAGCAGAGTAAGCTTTTGGTAATCCTTGCTGGTACAGAGGTAAAACAGAGGACCAATCCTGTCATTCCTCTTCCATTTCAAGAGAGTGTCCTCTCTAGTCATGAGGGAAAGAGTTCTTCTGTGATTAACTCTGCCAGGAATAATGTACTTCTTCTTGTTTCGCTTTTTTGAGCTAGGAGAATTTTACAGATATTTAAGTAATGCAAATGTGGATGGTTGAGAAGCTCTTTTGATTGCTTATATTTTTAATATGAATGTTTGTAGTTCAGTGTTAGAGTGAATATATTTTCAAATAAGCAAGTGTATTGAAATCAGGTCAGCAAAGCTAGTAAGCAAAAGTCTTAAGGCAAATTGACAGTTCATGCTTTTTCTCTTCTAAACTAATTTTTCTTTAAAGAAAAAAATGATGAAAGTTAATTAGTTAAATTGATGATTGAGCATAAATGTTGCTTCTTTCTGACATCTGAAATAGTTCACCCTACATTTAAATTGCTGGAACCAAGTTTCTGGTTGACTACATCACTTTGTAACCTTTCTTCAAACTGAAAAATAACTATTACTAGCTTCTGGTCTACAAAATGCTTTTCTTTCATTTGCAGAAATACATTTAACACTTTCTTGTATGTGTTACTCTGTAGCTTGCCATGACTCACCCAAGCCATCATTTAAATTTTGGGATGAATCCAGATCATGCCAGAAATTCCTTATCCAACTGTGGAATTCGACAGCCCAAGTATGGAGACAGGAAAGTTCACCATATACACATGAGGAAAAAAGGTATGCTACTTACAACACTAACATTTTTCTCTTACCTCACACTTAAATCACTAAGAGCACCCTTTGTTCCATTATCATTTCCTTGGCCATAGTCCTTTTGAGAGATGCCTTCAGTAGAGGATTTCAATGATTATATGCAGAAACTGGTAAAGTCTTTCTAAAAGACTGGATTTTGCAAATTAGTCAATAAGTAAAGAGCTGAGAACAAGCAAGGGTTATAAATGGGAGGATGTATGTGCTTAGATTTTTGGCAAGTACTGTTTTTTTAATTTTCTGCTCAACATGGTGAACAAACTGGAATATATTTTGTAAATGTGTCTTATTAATGTGAACATGTGACCTGTCTGCTTCAAAATATTCCTCGCCCCTTTGAAGTACATTCAGTGATAATGAAGTGAATTGCTTGTTGCTTATGTAATGTTTAGAATGTCCTTTGCCTGCAAAGGTGGTATTTATCTGACTGCCTGGATGCAAAAATTCAATACTGTTGTAATGGGACTGTGGTCAGTTAGGCAGAGAGCATTGGTAAGAATTATACTTGATGTAATAAACCCTGTAAATAACAGGATAATCTTGTGTACAGCAATTACAAGGTAACATTTTGAGTAATTGTTTTCTACATTTATTCAAAGTGAATTAGTGGCTCTTTACTTAATACTGTATTGTTTATGTTTCTAGGGATAAACACCCTGATAAATATTATGTCCCGTTTGGGACAGGATGATCCAGCTCCTTCCAGGTAACGAAAGTAGTTGTTTGCAAGTAGGGAAGCTGCTGCAGAGGGAGATATTTAATAGAAACAGCTAACTTACTGTCAGCAACAGCTTTGGCAAATAGTTGAAGTGAAAAGTCATTTTGAATTGACTTTTATATTATGAAGGTGTGCTGAACCTCCATTAGCAGTGACATAGTAAATGTTTGGTCATGCCTGCAGAAAATGTCTGAGGAAGGTTTTAACAGATAATTCTATCATTTTTGTTGATCCCTGAAATGAGGAGGACTAAAAGGCTACCTTTTTGCTTTCTGCAGAATAAAAAATAAGATTTGTTGTTGTTGTTATCAGTGCTATAAATTGGATTCTTCATCACTGTTTCTCACAGTGATACCTCCCTGGCATGGCACCTTGTTAACAGGAGTGTGGTGCTGATCGTGGGCTTTGCTGATTTACTGTTCCAATTTAAAGACAGATGCAAAACCCATTAATGTTGTAATGCAGTAATCTGTAAATGACCACTAAGAATTCTGTGTATATAAATATAACTTAAGATGTGGTTTACAGCCACAGGCACCATATTTAGCTGAAGTTGAATAAACAAAGCTCACAAGGCTAATGCAAGAAACAGTTGCATGTGAAATCTCTTAAATGGCTGAACTAGATGGCAGTGTGTATTTTAGTCAGCTCGTGCTGTAGCCAGACCTTTCAAGAGCCATCATTTCGGAAGAAGCTTGGGAATAGGAGAAATTTATTTCTGCCTGCCTAAGTTATTGTTGCACTTTTCCCTAAATGCTGTTTCAGCCTGACCATGCCATTTTCTCTTCAGGCTTATTTGAGTCCTCTAAAGATAACATAAGGCTAAATTGCATTAATTCTTGCGAAATAACACAAAAATATCAAGTCCCATTTCTGAGAGAGGTGTTTTCAATTATGTTGCTACACAGAGTTATTGTAGATTTGCTCACACATTACTGTTTTATACAGCAAAGGTACTTTAATTCTTTCAGCCCATAACAAAGGCCTGCTATTTCAGAAATTACTCTAATTATATAATTGTTGGGGGAGTGAAAATTACAATAAAAGCTGCCACACACTTGACAAAGATCTTCTGGATTAGAAAAAAATCCTGTTGCAATAACCTTGATTCTGTTACTATAATGTGTGAAGTCAAAAATGGTGCTGCTTACTTACTTTGATGTCTAGAGCAGATATTTGTATGCATTCACAGACAAGCTCACATTCTTTTTCAACTGCTTGCCCTTTTAGTCCTTTGACTATAAGCAAGCAAACAGCTTCAAGGGAATGAAACTCTATGCAAACGAAGGTAAATCAGGAGCAGTGATGAAAGAAAACAGAGGAAATAAAAAATTCTGGTAACTTAATGGCATCTTTGGATGCATCTCCTGGTACAGCCATTTTTTCTTTTGAGCTCAGAGGAAGTTACAGAAGACAAGGCATTTAAAGGTGCTATGAAAAATCCAAGTTCTTACTCCCTCTGCCATAGCAGCGATCTGCTGCAGGGTCATCCTGCCCTGCAGGTGTTGATGTTAATTAGGTAGAGCTCCCTAGTACCATGAACAAGGGTCAGAACAGGCTGTTTGTTTCAATCACCTGGTGCCCTCTGATGGACAGAGAAACCTGATCTCAGTGCCATGCAGCAGTCCTGTTTCCTTTTCCCATTTTGTGAAGCTCTGACAATAGCTCAGAACAGAACATAGGGAAATTTCGGAGGTGTTGGTGTCGGTCCTGAGTTTCATGATTCACGTAGTTGTTACTCTGTTTTGGAAGGGATTGTAATCCAGAGAGACTGGGGGAGACTGCAGCAATTGCTGTCAGTACTGATTAGCAATTAGCTCTGAATTTTTTCTGTTTTCATGGTGTTGTGCAAATAACCAGCATGTATTACTTAGGTTATGGTGAACTTTAAAATGCCTTTTTCAGGATTAACCACAATGAGCGTTTAGAATTTCTGGGAGATGCCGTGGTGGAGTTCTTAACAAGGTAAATGGGGAATTCTTCAACAGTTCTCACCTTTGTTTGTTCTTATTATTATAGTGTTGTGTTTATTGAACTTTTCAGTGTCTACTTTTACTGTGTATGTTAGCAGTCCTGCCTGATATTTAGACCTGCACACCTGCAGACAACTCTCTTGATAATTCTTTCAGTGGTCATGATAAAAAAAGAAAGATTACAAAATAAAAAGCTAGAGTTTCTGTTTCATGGAGTGCGATATTGAATTGATTTGGGTTAGAGATTATTCAGCTATAGACAAATTGAACTTTGTACCCTTTTTTTAAAGGAAAGATGTTTTTCCTAGCACACTATTTTGTTTCCATGGCTTCTTTTTGTCTAGTTGCAAGGGAGAAGCATTTATGGGTAGTGTTGAATGTGTTGCAGGTTCTTGTATTTCCAGTAATTAGGGCTGTAGCTTCCATAACACTTAAATAGTTAAGCACAAGTGCAGTTATTCAAAAGTAATGAAAAAACCCCATGGTTCATCAAAAATTGCTCCAGTTCTGGCCTGAGTATTCTGAAATCAGTGAACAATAGAGACATATTATTAGTTATCACCATTGTTCTACCTTACCTTAGTAGAGGCAAACAAGTTGTACAATACAAGAATTATAATCTATTTTCACCTGCTTTATTCTACTGTTTTTAATAAAGATGTAGTCATGTTTACTGCAAATTTGCTCTTTAAGCCAGTTTGTTACATGAACAAGAAAACTACCTTTATATCTCTGTTCTCTACTAGCCATTAGCTATGTGATGTTAAAAACTATTATCCTGTAAAGATCTCCACTGCCCTTAAAACTCATGGCCTTTTGTCTCATACAACAGTACAGGCTGATAAGATGGAAGACCCTCTGATTAAAATGTCTTGCATTTTTCATTGTCATTGTTCATCCACCATCAGTTCACTTTCTGAACTAACTTTTGTCTCGATTCAGGAAAAAAATGAGCTCTATTCCTGTTCAATAGAGCATGTAAGCACCTATTTAGGTCTAATTTTTTTTCTACCTCTCTTCAGGTGTCTGCTGTTGGGAATTATGATGCTTGATTAGATTGCCTCTAAGTTTTATAGCAGTTTTTGTCCTTAAATAATCTTGCATCCATCTGCATTTTTCTCCCTGTGTACGGGCTTAATAAAATATTTTAATAATCAGTGCCATACAGTGCCTTAATTGTGGAATGTAGAAAACCCTCTGTGTGTTAACTTTTTTTGACATGGGTTAGATAGTCAAAGATGAAAGTATCCAAAATCGTTTATTCATTACTCAGATCTTGATGGGATCAGTGAATTGCTTGTTTTATTTCTGTTTTATAGAGTACTTTGCTAGCATGATGACAAATAACCATTAAAGTTTGTTAAAAGCCTGTGATTTTAACCTTTTTTTTTTTTTTTTTGGTGGTGTGTAGTATAATGACTTCACACACTTGATAAATCCAGACTGTTAAATTATGTTCTTTGTTTTCATTAGCATCTGTATAAGTACTTTAAGAAACCTCTATAAAGAGATAGATACCCTGTTGGCAGTAGGATTTGCTGAAAGCACTGTGTACCCACAGCACTGCGTTTCTTGAGGCTGAGGCTTCCCTTGTGCTTTACCTCGGCACCCTCTAGGTGTCAGCTGTGCTGAACCCTCTGCTGCTGCTGACAGAAGAAGCCTGAGAGGAGGGAGCTGCAGGCTGGGGCAGGGATTTAGGCATTATGTGCTGCCCAGCAGAGAAACAGCACTCTTCCTCCTCTGCTGCCAGTGCTACCTGTCAAATAGGATTGGGCATTGTTTGAATATTTGTATCTTCATCTTACTTCAAACTGAGTTCCACTTTGGGAAGGGACCTGTATTACCCACTAGGGTCTGAGAGAAGGGCACTGTTCTCTACAGGTGTATGTGGTTCATCTTTAATCAGATGCTAACAGCACTGGGTTTGCTTTTTGTTTTGCCAGTGTCCACTTGTACTACCTGTTTCCCACTCTGGAGGAAGGAGGATTAGCTACGTACCGCACTGCCATTGTGCAGAACCAACACCTGGCCATGCTGGCTAAGGTACAGCCCTCTGTGTCTCTGTGTTTGACATCCGTGGGTGGAATACTGTGAGTGTCTGGACTGCTCTGTGAGGGAGCTGCCTGCTTTGGGCATCACTTTCTTTGCTGTGTTTTGTATACAAGATTTGGGATGCAGGAACCCTTTTCAGTTTGAAAGTAGATTTTAAAGATGAGGGAGAACTTTGTGTTTTCTCCAAAGCGTACTTTTGGGGAAAGTGATTTTTGCATAACATAAGTTTTTAGCATTAGTTGAAGGTATGCCTATACTTGCCTTTAATTTGCTCAAGTAATGAAGCTGACAGTAGAAATTCAGTGAAGAAAAATAATCATACTTATAAACATGTTGTTTATAGGATAACTTTCTGATAGGATATGTATGGAGAATGTGGCAAAAGGAGGTAGAAAAAATGATAAAAATTTCATCTACTCCATGTTAAACAGGGGTTTGGAGAAGAGTTATCTCCCAGGAAAAATTAAGATGCCTTCGAATTTTATTTAATTTAGTTCTGTGAACGACAGAGCTTTTTATATTTCTATATATGATACTGGTGCATGGTATTATGATACAGAAAGTTGATTCAATCTCTATTCTTAAATAGATAGGTATTCCCTTATTCATTCTTGATTCTGTTGGCTTTTTTTTTTTTAAACAATCTGAGACTTACTGCTGTAATTGATTATGCCACACATGTGCGCACACTATCCAGTGTGTACTGCTGATAGCTTTCAAGTTGCTGTTTTAATCTTTCCTCTCTGTAATCACATAGTGCCCTAAACAAGCATATCCAATCTTGAGATTTTGGCAAAAATGTCAGGATTTCTAACATATCATATTTTTGCTCAGCTCTCAGGAGAGGCACAGGGTAGGCAGTGAGCACAATAATTTTCTTCTGTGTCTTTCTTTATTAATTTAGGTAAACAGGAATTGATTGGAACATTTCACATCAGGGCTTCATTTACAAATATGATATTGCCTGACATTTGAATTCACGATACTATTTTTAAACCTGCATCAGGAAAACTCATATATTCTTCAAGTCTGTTCACAGCCTTCATCAATGTACAAGGACAATTTGTGAAAATTTTTATTGCAATATGTAAAAAACTGTAGCTGCAGCTATAAATACTAGATATCTGTATACTCCAAATTTTCTAACTTACCCTTTGTTCCTCTCGTGTCTTATATGATGTTCCTGATTTCATCCCCTGCAGTGTCATGTTGCATTCAGTTCACTTAATAAAATTCTCAGCCTCTCCGTGTCTCTTGAACTTGTGGAATGCTGTTCATAATTAAGGATCAAATGATGAGTATAAGAAGTTTAAATTTTGTATAAAACAATTATTATTCTGCTCTTATGTTGACTCTAGCAAATGCTCACTGTGCCTTATGAAGTGTGATGGAACACTGCAAGTCATAATTCACAGTGTTCTGGAGCAGTGAACAGGCTGCTGTTCATTGAGAATGGAAAACTCTTTTTGGCAATTGAAACATGTCTAAACCATGCATCTCAAAGAACTTAAAGTCTCCAGCTTTACCTCTTAAATATACTCTGGGAGGATGAAGTTGAAAGTTAACAGGAAATTAATCAGTAGAAACTTATACCCAGCTGGAAAGAACCTATTCTCATACAAACTTTGCAAGATGCACAAATCTCTTTTTTTAAAAATCCCAATAATGGTTTTGTGTCAAAAAGATGAATATGTAAAGAGAATCTTGGAGCTCTTGCCTGCATTTCTATAGCAGAATTATCATATGTTATAGAAAATGTCTGACTTACTACCTGGGATTTTGACAGACAAGCAGAACTGTAGTTCAGGCAACAGATGTGTGTTAATGATGCACTTGTGAAAGAAAGCAGGAAGCTAGGTGGCACTGCAGATTAAAATATGGGCCTTCTCTTGCAGTGCCCAGAGGTTACCACCTGTTGATGTCTTAGAGGAAAAAGCCAGATGTTCAATGGATTGTGTCTGCCAGAGTTCCTATTCCTCACTGTTCTGCTTTAGCTTCTTTTGGTTTGATAACTCTAGTTTTTCCATGGTGTTACACTCCAGTTGTTTACCTCTGATAAACAAAGGAAATTTTTTAATTTTAGCCTGTGTCTGAACAGAAACTATGGAGAAAAGTGCTGTAGTTCCTTCAAACCTAGTATCTGCATGATGACAGTGTAATTGAACTTCAGTGCCTAAACTGCTACTCTTGTAGTTCAAAAGCCGTGGTTTTAACTCTTTCTACATATTTTGCAGAAGCTGGAGCTAGAACGATTCATGCTCTATGCTCACGGTCCAGACCTTTGCAGGGAGTCAGATCTCCGCCATGCCATGGCCAACTGCTTTGAAGCCCTAATAGGTAATGTGTTTGCCTTTGTGTGTGCAGACAGTTAGGTTTTATGTGTGGCTAGGTGCCCTGTTGACTGTGATGGATGAAATGTGGGCTTGGGCCTGTTGAGTAGTACTAGTAGGAGCAGGCAATAGTAAAGCTTCTTACATCACCTTTGTCCCTTCCCCTCTCCTGCACATATGCCACGTGTATAAACACAATGAGTGTGTAATACAACCATGAAAATCTCATCTTCCATATCCTGGCTCCCTGTTTCATGTTGCTGCAGAACTCCACCTCTCCTGTGCCAGCATGGCCTGACACCTGCCCCCTGTCTGAGGGGGCAGTTCAGTCACCGTGGCCTGGCAGAAGATAAGCAGGTTCACTGCTTCCAGTAGTGTTTGAACAGACCTGCAACCTCAGATGTGAATTTTAAACTGCAGCATGCTTTCTGAATGCATCAGGCACTCCCAACTGAGTCACTAGACTACCTCCTCTGTGCCCTACTAGCCTTCTGTGAATTTGCAAAGTAAATACCTTTTAGTCTTTTCATTTTTCTTACAGGTAAAAAGCATGGCAATATGCCATGGCTGGTGTAATAAACCTACCCTCTAGCTGAGGGTGAAGGAGAGTTGAGTCAAATTTGCTCTTGGACGCTAAGATGCTGATTAGTGGCCAGCTGCACTGGTCTATAGGTTTGCATTGCAGAGGGAATCAGGGCCTGACCACAGTTACCAAGCCAAGACGGTGGAAATCTCATTGTTACATCTGCACAAGCTCCATTTTAAATAGCATATTTTTATGAACATTTACTTGTTTGAGTACACAAAGCAAGTTAATCTCACTGGTTTGACTTCATATTCATTGTGATGTACTGTACAAGTTACTAGCTGTGGGAACGGTTTAGCCCTGATGCAGTTCTTTATGTACTGCACGAGCTCCTAAAGCATTTTGTCCTGCTTTGAAAAATAGATCATAGTTGGCTTAGATGTCAACAGTTCTGTGCATTCTGCCTTGGGCCAGATTGCATTTCCTCTTATCAAGAAATAAGAGTTTTCTTTTTAACTCTATTTTGCTTTCCATGAACACTTTGATCTTTAATTTAAAAATAAAAAGCAAACAGAAGAGGAAAACTAGATATGTATCTGTGTCTTTGTTCATAGGCTTCAGCTTGTCTAGGATGTAGTGATGAGAGCTATTTGGCAAGCACTGAGATTTGCTGAGAGAGCAGGCTTGCTGTTTAACCTCCAATACAAAGCTGTTCAGAAAGTTAATTGGGCAATAAGATTTTGTCAATGCTGTAGCTAAAATTTGGGAGCTTGTTAAGGGACTATAAAAGTATGTGTAGGGTCTGGAACTTCTACTTGAGGCTCTTCTACAAAGTCTAGTGCTTCATCACAAAGTGCCTGTGATGAAAATAAAAAACAGAAGTATAAGCAGGCTGCGTAGGAATTGTTTAAAATTCTGTGCTCTCATAATATTCCTCTGCAAGATTAGTCTTATAAAACCCCAAACTGTTCTTTGAGGAGTCCGAAGAAAGTAGTTGACCTAATGAGGAATCAGAGGGAAAGGGGAAGGGAAAGGCAAGGCAAATCTCTGTTCTTCCTGTATGTGGGAACACGCACTCCCTTTCTCAGTGTTCTTGATGTAGCTGTGTATTCCATTTGCTTTTATGCTTACAACAAGTTTCAGATTTTCAGAAGCTCTCCTGTAAAGCTTGTTAGAAGACAAAATGTTGGTACTAACTTTAAGTAGTGCCTATGCAGATATAGAGTATGTAGGGTACACCCAAAAATATAATGTGTTAACGCAAGCTTTGCAGAGCTTGTTACTGATGGACAGGTGGAGGGGGGCTAGTGAGGGCTGTGTGTGAAGTTTATTAAAAAAAAACCAAATGTAATCTTCAGAAACTGACTCTTGCAGAGATTGCAGTTTCCAGTTCAGACAATAAATTATTGTGATACCAATAAGAAGGAAGCTCAAGGAAGACCTTGAGCTTTGCAATAGTCCTGAAACATTGTTTATATGCAGAATGTAATCTTGTTGGAAATATAGAATAAATGGCAATTATTTTCTAGGTATTGAAATGTATTTCATGAGTTTCCCTATCTGCAAATGTTGTTGTAGTTTATCCCCAGCCAGCAGCCAAGCCCCACGCAGCCACTGGCTCACTCCTCCACTAGTGGGATTGAGGAGAGGATCAGAAGGGTAAAAGCTGGAAAAGTCATGGGTTGACATAAAGACAGTTTCATAGGGGAAGCAAAAGCTGTATATACAAGCAAAGCAAAATAAGGCATCATTTTGCTTCCCATGGGCAGGCAGCTGTTCAGCCATCTCCAGGAGGGCCCTTTCACACGTAGCAGTGACTTGGGAAGACAAACCATCACTCCAAACATACCCCTCTTCTCCTTCTTTCCTGCAATTTGTATACTGAGCATGATGTCATACAGTCTGAAATATCCCTTTGGTCAGTTTGGGTCACCTGTCCTGACTCTGTCTCCTCCCAACCTCCCAAGCACCCCTTAGTCTCTCTAGTGTGGCAGCACCAAAAGCAGAAAAGACTTTGACTCTGTGTTGTAGTGAGCCCTACTCAGCAATGACAAAGACATCTCTGTATTATCAACCTTGTGTTCAGCAAAAATGGAAAATGTATCCCTGTACCTAGTCACTGTGAAGAATATTAACTCTATCCCTGCTGAAATGACCACAATTGTATAGTTAGCTGTTTACTGGAAAGTACTTTCAGAAATATGTTGCATCTAGGTTAATTTGTTTAAACTTTGCTCTTTGAGTGTATCATTTTCTATCACTGATATAATTATTTCAGGTTTTTCTTTGCCTTTTATGACTGTTAATTTATGCTAGTGTTTAATATTCTTTAAATTTCTCCAAAAAGTAGGTGTTGCTACAAAAAGCATGCTTTTAAAAATGAATGTGTTGGAGATGAACAAGTCCAAGATCTTTGACTTTCTCTTGCTTAGTAATTCTCTAAGTACTAATTGCATTATTGACCTTTGATATATTGCTCCCCTCACGTAGGAGCTGTTTATCTAGAGGGAAGCCTAGAAGAAGCAAAACAGTTATTTGGACGTTTACTCTTCAATGAAAAGGTATTTATGTACTTACATGATTTGATTTCCAGTTGAAAAAGAATTTGATGTGCTTTCCTGTCCATTGTTTTACTTAAAGATCACAGATGAACAGAAATACTGTTTGATGTGGTTCCTGGAAACTGAATTAGGACAGCAAGCTATACTGATCCATGCAAAAAAATTATGGTGTTTTCTCAGGTGTGCTTTAGGTTGCTTGGCTTAGGTAGGGAATGGTGAGTGGTGTGGGAAACCTGATGGCTTCCATTTGAAGTGCTGCTCTGAAAACAGAAATGGGTGCTGCAGATCCAGGCATCGGGCTCTGAGGGAATGATGCACATGTTGAGGAACTGTGCTGTTTCATCAATTAAATCATCCTACCCTAAAAGCTTTAAACATGTATTTGGGGAAAAAA
>VXBQ01008413.1:224895-351145 GCA_013400175.1 Phainopepla nitens
AAAAGGAAGGTGTGCAATTGTTACCCAATTGCACAATTACAGTGTGGAAGAATAGATCAGGCTGTATCTTGGACGGCTGTTAGTTAGAACATGTGCTGTATAAAGGTGAAGGAAAGTACCCACGACTGGGACAGCACACATGGCAGTGGTGAGAGGATGAATTGTATATTATTTTCCTTCCTCTAAGGCTGTGAAATGACAAAGCTTATTAGAAATAAAAGTATTTGGAAGCCTATTGTAACTCAGTGTTTATTTGGTGCTCAGTGGCTGTAGTGAAGGAAGCCTTTATGACATAGAAGGAAATAAGTGGGTTTTGTTTTTTTTTTTCTTTTTCAGTCCTTGCCTTTGGAGAAGTCAGACTTGCTACTGAGGAGTTTGACTTGCAAATAAAGTTAGTCCTGAGGCTTAAACAAATCTTTTTCTTCCTTTAACCACTTTTTATGTGGTTCAAGGATTTTTCTACCTCTTTGACACAGGCTAATTGGGAGAACTACAGGCAGTTTGAACAGCAAATACACGATTTTAAAAATTAGTTTGCCAGCACTATTGAATTTGCAATAAGCAGAGTCAGCATCTGAAATAGTTCAGTATTTCAAGTAATGACATTTTATTTAGTACCGTAGAATTTGTTAAATGACTCCCTTGAGCATTAAAGGCATCTCTCAATGTTTGCAGGACCTGCGGGATGTATGGCTTAATTATCCACTACACCCACTCCAAGTAAGTGTATCCCTTTCTGAAATAAATTTCACAGTTCTGTTTTATTTTCAGAGATGCTTTTCCATAGGTTTCCACTGTGATGACATCTCAGAAATTGTGCTAAAGAGTAGCCAAAGGAATATATATATGTTTTCTTTTGTATTTGATTTCTGATTTGTTTGGTTGGTTTTTTTAAATAAGTAGTGAGTTTCTGCCTCTCTGAGAATTAATCATTCACCTTTCCTTGGCTTATGTTTGTTATATAACTGTGCCTGTACAATAAATCCAGTGAGAGGTAATGGTTTGACAGCTTCTTGTTTGTCTTCTCTAAGTTGCAGGAAAAGGGTATAAAACCAATCTATGAACATCTTTTCTTAACCTGAAATTAGGACTGAAACCTTAATAGCAGGAAGGCGCATTAATTGAATGCCATGAAAGTTTTGATTTGATTCTATTTTGATTTTGTGTGTGTGCCCATGCAGTGATAGTGTGGTTGTTTTAGTGGTTCCAGTAACTCTAGTACCAGGTAAACACTAAAATTGTGAAGGTGTCTGAAGGCTGACTTACCCTCCATGTGTCAAAGGATACAAGTTCACAAGCTGTCAGTTTATGAGGCTGAAAGTTGGGAGATTGATGTCCCAGTCCATTCTCCCTTACTGAATTCTTGGGCAGACATAGAACAATTCTCAGAGTGTCTCTGCACTGTAGCTCCTTGTCTTCAGTGCAAGCAGGAGTGTACAGGGGTGCTGCAGGAACTGCAATGAGTCCACAGCCAAAATCTTCGGCAAGAAGTCAATACATGTGAAGAATTTTTACAACCACATCGCTCTGTGTGTAAATACAGAATACTCTTAATAGGAAGATAACATTTTGAGATTCAGCACTAGCTGTCCTGCATGGGGGCGCATGCAGCTTCAAAGAAGATTGTTCTTACTCTGAATTTCTTTCTTTTCTCTTTCTTTATTTTAACCTTTTCATCTCTGTTTCACAAAGAAGACTTGCACTCTGCTTAGAAATTGGCAACAGTCAGTGTAGGAAGCTTATAATTTCTTACTGCCACTTTGATGTGTGTGATGAAGATTGTTTTCTTCCACATCCCAAAACCATCCTAGGGATTTTTGCCAATAGGTGAAACACAGGCAGCTCAGGCTGGCGTTTGGGCACAGCTAGGCTAAGAAATGGCATTTTAAAAATTACTAAAAATTACTGTAGCAATATGCCAAATGAGATCCCAATCAATTAAAAAAAAAAAAGCTCTGGGTAACATAACAGAGTTACAGAGCTTCAGTTCTGTGTGTTTGGCAGTAGCCAAGTCTGTAGAAATGGTTCTAAAAGATAATTAGTGGTCATCTGAATACATATGGACTGTTTAGAAGGAGTCAACATGTAAAGATGAGTCTTGCCTCATAGGTGTGTGGGAAGTTTTAGGAGACAGAAGAGCATGTGATAATGCAGATAATACTGTCTGCTGGGTTTCCTGAGAGGCTGTTGGAAAGACAGTCAGGAAAGGCTTTTGAAATTTTTATCTTTTATTTAAGAAGCAATAAAAAAAACCAACTCCAGTGAAAAATGTCAGTCCCTACAAAATTTAAAGCAATTGCTGAAACATAAGAAATGGAGAACAGGAGTGAAATGACCACATCTTGCAAGGAATGGTGATCACTGGCAGATTTCCCTTGGGATCTTTGCTAAAGTACAGACTGTTCTCATTGACAGCCTAGGGAAGAGGATGAGCAGTGAGGTGGCAGTTTGTTGACAGTACCAAATTATTTCAGGTAGCAGGGACAACAGCAGACTGAAGAATTGCACTCTGGTTGTGAGAATGCAAGGGTGACTCACTGTGGAGTTTAAAAAAGCAGAAGAAATTCTGTGTAGATAAATAGAAAGGGCTGTGCAGAAGGAAAGCAAAAAGCAATCTCAGCTTCACATGCGGCTGAACTCCAAAATGACAATTATCACCCAAGTATGGGATTTTGGTGCAAGGATATGTAGCTCTATGAAAGTGTGAACTGAATGCTCAGTACAGAAAAAAACCCAAATTGAATGTAATCAATTAATAGAAAAGGGCCAGACAACAAACCAAAAATTATCTCAATGCCAGTTTAAAAAGCTGTGGTTATTCTGACTTTTCATTTAGGCGTAATTCCTCCTCTAAGGCATTACTATACCAAAGAGATGCTTAGAATGGGTGGAGGAAATGCTTGAGCCATTTCCCAGCTCCACAGTGGCATTTAACATGGACATCAGACAAGAAACTGATAGGAAAAGATTTTGACCCGAAGCAATAATTTTAAATTTCTTGTGTTAGTGAAGAAAACCATTTCAATTTCATGTTCAAAGTATTTATTCTTGATTTTTGATACTTACGGAAACTGAGGGAAATTGATTTGGGTTTTGTCTCGTCTTGGTGTGCAAGAGACTGACAAGTCTGCCAGTGCTATTCTAATAATTTTTGACTCTGGTGCTCAGTTGTAAACAATGTGATAATGTTAGAAAATGCAGAAATATACCATTGTACATGATTTTGAAAGTTTGTACTGTGCTACAATGCATCCACACATGGAGACATGCAAGTGATGTGTTTAAATGCGTGAGCTGTTGAAAAAGCATACATCAGAGCTCATCTCTTCTTTGAGTGGTAATTACCCAAGACCAAAAGGCAGGGGAAACTTGTTTTTTTCAGTTCAGCTGTCCACAGAACTTATTCATTGTATTCTTTGCCCTTGATTTAGAGAAGGCTTGCTTTCCTCTGAAAATTTCTGCAGCAGAGTTCATCATTACGTACATTTCATTTTTCTTGCAGCTGCAGGAGTCCAATACTGACAGGCAACTCATTGAGACCTCTCCAGTTCTTCAAAAGCTTACGGAGTTTGAAGAGGCAATTGGAGTCATCTTTACTCATGTTCGGCTTCTAGCACGTGCATTCACTCTGAGGACAGTAGGCTTTAACCATCTGACTCTGTGAGTACATAGCAAGAGTCCTCATGTAGCTCTCTTGGCCCTTCTCTTGGAATATTCCAGATTGCCTAGTTTGTAAACAAACTATGTTACATTTATTTCCTGGAATAGAGCAGCTATGGTCGCAAGCCCTCCTGGCTCAGTATGCCACCTCTGACAGTAGTCAGTAGCAAATACCTTGGGAAAGACTGCAGAAGGTGTTAGAGACCTATCCTGGTGTTCATTTTGAGCTCTCTGCATGACTGATATTTGTACATCACTTCTGAGACCATAGCAAAACATATGTGGAGATACATCTGGGCAGAGAATAGAAGTATAATTACGCTCTTTGGTCCAAGCACAGCCCTTGTGTTCTGTTGTTTGCAAAGCTGCCAGGCCCTGTTTTCAAGCAAACAGTGTTATAGAATATGCTGAGTTGGAAGGGACCCATCAGGATCATCAAGTCCAACTCCTGTCCAGCATAGGACACCCCAGGAATCACACATGTACCTGAGAGTGTTGTCCACACACTTTCTGAACTCAGACAGGCTTGGTGGTCTGACCACTTCCCAGGGGAGCCTTTCCAGTGCTAAACCACCCTCTGGGTGAAAAGCCTCTGCCTGATATCCAATCTAAACCTCTCCTGACTCAACTTCATGCTGTTTTCTTGAGCCCTGTCTCTGGTCATGAAAGTGAAGAGATTGGTACCTGCCCCTCCATTCCCCTCTGCAATGAGGTCTCCCCTCAGTCCCCCCCAGGCTGAACAGACAAAGTGACCTCAGCTGTTCCTTGAATGACTTCCCCTCATGACCTTTCACCATCACAGTTGCTTGCCTTTGGACACTCTGTAACAGCTTAATGTTGTTTTATATTGTGGAACCCTAAACTGCACAAAATATTCAAGGTGAGGCTGCCCCAGCTCAGAGCAGAGCGAGACAATCCCCTCCCTTGCCTGGATGGCCATGCTGTGTCTGATACTCCTCAGGGCACACTTGGCCCTCCTGGCTGCCAGGGCACTGCTGGCTCACGTTCAACTTGCCATCGACCAGGACCCACAGGTCCCTTTTCACAGGGAGGCTGCTCTCCAGCCTCTCATTCCCCACTCTATACACACAACTGGGGTTGTCCCAGACAGAGAATCTGGCACTTGCCCTTGTTAAACTTCATGTCAGTGGTTACCTGCTCCAGCATCTTGTATGAGTTTGCACCTTGATCCTTTTCTTTCTTGTGAAAGGACATTTTTCTCTGTTGAAGTCATTGCATTCATTAGTTTATTTTCTTAAAACAAGTTTGAGATAGAGATCTTAGCCCATTACAGATTTGATGTCAACTGCTCTTGTCCTTCATTTAGTCTATGATCTGTAATCTAATGATTGCATTTATTCGTAGCTATCCCGATTTGCTTTTTGCCTGTAAGTTGGTGCTACTACAGTAATGAGAGGTGTTTTCATCTCACCTGATTAACACTGAAAAATGTCTTAAATGTGTTTGGAAATGAGCAAGGCTCACTTTCAGATCACTCTTCATTTTAATTTGTGTGTGCATGCTGGTTTTGTTTTTTTCCTCATGAGTGCTTATTGATTTTGCTGCATTGATGTCTCATTTTTCAGAGGCCACAACCAGAGGATGGAATTCCTGGGTGACTCCATAATGCAGTTGGTAGCCACAGAGTATTTATTCATACATTTCCCCGATCATCATGAAGGGCACTTAACGGTGAGACTGCCATCAATCATACTCTCCATAAGAGCAGGAGTGGGATGGAGACTGAAATTATCGGAACAGCTAGTGAATTGTTCTGAGTTTGATTAATAAAAGAAGCCTCAGCAACCACTGCTCTTAATAAAGTTTTGTTAATTTTAAGTCATGAGCACTGCAATGAATAGAAAATGGTGATTTATGAGCCCACTGCAATAACTTCTGTTCAGTCTGTGAAATGGATCAAAAATTTTAAAGATGTCAGTGATGAAATTGAGGACTAAGACTAGTTCTTGTTTAAAGATGGTGTCTTAAGCCATTTATTTAAATAGATGTATCACGTGACTTTTTTTTGTTCCTGACTTCTAGTCTGTTGAACATGCATACGTGCAGCATTATACATCCTGATAAAAAGTTTTTACAATTTTTTTTGGTCTGGTTTTCCTCTTGTCTTCAATCTGGAGTTCCTGGGATAGCTTTTGAATTTAATTATACTATAGTTATAGTCATCTGTTGATTGCTATAGCCTTTTAGCCTCTTTTATCTGGGCTTTGGAAAACTATGGGCATCTTTCAACAATTTACACTACTTGCAACACAGTGTGATAGTATGAGTAGTTTTTTCCTGATTGATTCATTTAGCCCTGCAGCTGGAGAGTTGTGGCTTTGTTTGCAAATAACAAATTTTCTTGGGCTTACTATATTTTTTAGTTTACTGGAACAACAAGGCAATACACATATCAAGAATGTGAGTCAAGTTTTCTAGTTAAAATTAGGAAGTAGATGAATGTTAGAGTGGTTTCCTCAACAATAAAGGAATGACAGTGCTAAGTTTCTAGCAAACAATGTGTTATCAAGAATATGATTCTTGAATCTTTTGGGCTAAAGTTGTTTACAAGAGAAAAAAAAACACATGCTGTGACTAAAAGTAACATGAATGTTTGTTCAGCATTTCTCAACTTTCACGTTTGTGTGGATTCATCTGCACCATTCTGGAGACAGGATATAAAGCCTGGATTTTTTTGCTTTCTGCATGACTTTTAAGAATGTAGGCATCCATAGTTTTATAAATCTTGCAAGAACTATTTGGCCAGGAGGATATGAAATGTTGCTGTTAATGGGTGTAAATGCTTTTTGTTGTTCAATGTAATGATTAGTGAGTTGGAAAGTACAAGTTTGCACACTTCAGTTTTTAGGCAAAACTGCAAAGTTAGAGTGGAGTGGGTGCTGAAAACACATTAAAGATATGAAGAAGCAAGCAATGGCCTAAAATAAAATTTGAGCTCTGGAGATGTGCATGTAGAGAAAAAGAAAATTATCTTAAAATGTTTTTAAATTTGATGACAAATGAAATGAGACATGAGAAAGGAGACTGATAAAATAGAATCTGAAGAGAAACAGCAAACACTAAACTCCTTCTCTTGTCATCTTGGAACATAATTAAATTTGAAATAATAGTAAAACATAACTAAATGGTGTCTGGTGTGTTGAGGGCAATTTTGGTCAAGGATTCCACTTGACTGGCAATGCAGTGGCTTCTCAATGTGGAGTGATTGCTTGTGAAGAGTTGTCTATAAATTAACTATATTTAAGAAAAAGAAAGGAGAACAGCTATGTACTTGGAGATAGCCAAATAATGTACCAGAAAAGAAGTTGACATTTTGTAGGATGTTGGAATAGGCAGCTTCTCCAGTACTGGATTACAGATACATTCTTCTGGTACAGTCATGAGTGGTATTATGTTGGGTGAGGATGGAAGAATTGGGAAAAAAACAGCTTTGTAATTAGAATGAAGCTCCAGTTGAGGGTATCTTGTGTCACAGCATCTGCAGTGATGCAGGCTATGTGTTACCAGTGTAGAGACTAACTCTAAAAAAGCTACTGGAAAGGCACAGGGACTGTGTCTTCTCTGTGTCATTAAGAGGAATTGAGTTTCTTGCCCTATCACACTTGTAGAGGAGGCGAATTCTAATACAGAGCAAGTTGATAACCACAGTGCTAAGAGGATAACTGGGCTTTTTTTTCTATCTCTAATTCACTGGGTAGAGTATATGTTGCTCTTTGTTTTATGATACTACTAATCATGATTATAGATCCCAACAAAATAAATAGTCTGCAAACACAACAAAAGAAATCCTTCTCCCATTACAAGAAACAGATTTTTGTCATGGGACACTGAACTTCTGTCTCATAGGTTACATATTAGGATATTGTACTTAGGGTATTTAAGATATTGTTGGAGAAAGTATAATTTATTTATCTTAAGGACGTAAAAGGAAAGAATTTTGAAAAGGAACAAAAGTAGTAAATGAGTTCAGACAAAGGTTAGGGAGGCAGGTAATAATGCCATCTGCAGTTTGCCTAGTTTACGAAATCAGGTTGAGTATCTGCTTCATACATCATTGACAAACAAATTATGAACATACTGTTCTTTATTTATCTGTTGTGAGAGATGAAGTATCAAGTGCAGCAAATAAATCTTGATTTTTCATAAGCTCGGTTGACGTGCTGGAGCCAGGTAGCATATAACTTGTATCTAATAAGCAGAGCAAATGTGATATGGAAGACAGAGAGAGGAAAAAATGTGTGTGCAGCATCTCAACTCTAGATTGCACATAAACTGTGGAAAAGAGAGACATTCTTTACTTCTCACCCCTGCCTCCTATAGTAGCTCTAACTCCTTTAATGCCGTTCCATTTAAAGCAAAAAAGCAAACAGGAAAAACGCTGACCTTGCCAAAGGTTCAGAAATTCTTCGTAAAGTTCCAAATTCTCCTTTAAGCTGTGTGGGAGCTCTGTGTCTTTGTTAGAGCTCTGTGTTTAAGTAATCTGTCTGGAGCCAAGTTTAAGTCTTTCCATGACACATCCTTGACATTGTCATATATGGAACATGTTAGGGCAGATCTGTGTCCAGGATGCTTTGGCTCAACTCTGCTGCCTTCTAGCAGAACAAATAGTACATACTGGCTGTCCATCTATGTATTTTCTTCCTCTGGCCAAAGAAATGGAGCAGCTTTCTCATCTGCTCATTCTGAAACACTTGCTTTAATGTGTATTTGTTTTGGTCACTACCTATTTATTTATTATTTGGTGGACACTGAGGACTGTTCCATGGACACCAGAATATTGTTTACTTACACTTTATGTGGGAAGATGTATACAACTGTGTATTACTTAAACTAGAAAATGGCAGATTAGCTGAGAAAATACAGGACATTAAAAGATGGTATATAATTGCAAGGAAGCTCACAAACAAGCATTCTAAATGCATGATATGTATACAGAAGTAATGTGTCCATAGAATAAGTAAAGATTGTTGAGAAGAATTGAAACAGAAAGAAGAATAATCAGTAGAAAGAGTGACAGAGTGTGTCTCTATGTAAGTCACTTGAGATGTCCTGAATCAAAATGTCAGTAAACTGAGAGAAGTGAGAAACCTCAAGGATAAAAGTAACCTTTTCTCCCCAGCTCTCCTAGGTTTTGTAGTTTGTTATTGGTAATTGTTACTATGGAATGGAACTTCTTTCTTCTGCAGCTGTTGCGAAGTTCTTTGGTGAACAACAGGACACAGGCCAAGGTGGCAGAAGAGCTGGGCATGCAAGAGTTTGCCATCACTAATGACAAGACAAAAAGACCTGTAACTCTTCGAACTAAGACTTTGGCTGATCTCTTGGAATGTGAGTTAATTTGGTTATAATAACTTAGTACTTAATGACTTCCTTTTCCTTGGGGCTTGTTTAAGAAAGCCATTAGAAATCCTCTAAATTGCTATTAAAAATGTATGTTCAGGTTTCCAAATGAATTATGCCTATACCTCTGAAAGCCAGATTTTTGAAGACTAGCCTAGATTTTTAGTCTGTATAAAAGCATGAAGGAGGCATAATTGCAGATAGAGAGTTGAAGGCTTAGAAATTGAGGGGTCGAGATGACCAGGTCAAAAGCATGTCTTCAAAGTTAAAGCTTATACTGAGCTGAGCTATTTAACAGTAGTTTCCGTGTTTAATTAGTATGTTCTTGACACTGTTGGAAGACAAAATATTCCTTCAGCAGGTGAATATTTCTATGGTTAATTTGTCTGCATTTGAGGAGGTTTTAAAATGGTCACTCCACAAGAGGGAAGGCTACATGGAAATGAAATTACTTTTAGTTGGTTTTTGGAAGTTTGTGTTACCTTCTTTCCCATGAAATGGAAACAGTGATAAATATTCTGCAAAGAAAGTTAATCCCTATCTTGTTTATTTTCATGTGTTTCGCAAGCCATTAAGACCACTTGGCTTTTGCAAAATCCTGTAAACAAATGAAAATAACACAATCAGAAGGGATTTATTTCCAAATTATTTTATAGTACCCAGTAGTGATTTATTTGTAAGTATTCATGGTCTCGTGGTTAAAATGTGAGATTAGGAGCAGTGTTGTTTCTAGCACTTAAAATGACTGGGTGGATTTGGGTAAATCACTTAGTCTCCTGGTCAACTTGATTTTTTTTTTTGTGAGTATACAGGATAATATCCTCATCAGATCAGTGCGCTGAAACGTAATTGAATATGGCTTTAAAGTACTCAGAGATACTTGTTTCTAAAAGTGCAACCCAATAATGCTCTCCTTGGATAAGTGACAGTACCTTTTTTACCCTCCAGCCTTTATTGCTGCCCTGTACATTGATAAAGATTTGGAATATGTTCACACTTTCATGAATGTTTGCTTTTTCCCACGGCTAAAGGTAAGACCGGTTTCCTACTTGCCTGCCACTGTGTTTTAACACATTGTGGAATTTGAAACTCTTACTACAATATCTCTATCATAAAAGCATCTTTGTGGATTTCCTACAGGAGTTTATTTTAAATCAAGATTGGAATGATCCTAAATCTCAGCTTCAGCAGTGCTGCTTGACTCTTAGGACAGAAGGAAAAGAACCGGACATTCCTCTTTACAAGTAAGAACAGGCTTCATATGGATACCAGCTAATTATAAATCTTCCTTGTATATGGAGCAGGATGTGATCAATCACCCTGCATTTTTCCCATAGTTTGTTTTTACTATTGTTATCCAAGCCCTCTAGTCTCTGTCTGAAGATGGAAAATACTGTTTTATAAGGTTTAGGTGTTTTAAGCCATTACAAGGAAGAGTTACTAAGCATTTTACCTTTACAGTTGTAAGGGAAAAATATAGTTTTTATTTTGGAGTGGAGTATTTAATTGGCATAATTCTATACTTGTTTTTCTTTTAATGTAAAGAATGGCAGTATTAAATGAAAAGAGTTTAACAAATGGTTGTTTTGTTATGAGGTCAAGATATTTCCGTTCTATTCTCAGTAACAGATGAAGTTTCTTGTTATTATTATGCAAACATAATAATGCCTTATAATAATCACCTCCTGATTATAGGCACTGTTTCTCATCTACAGGCAGACACTGAAGGGTATTACAAGTTTTGGACATTTTTACTGTGCAGTTCAGCTCACAAATGTTTTCGTGTTCAATGACGAAGAGCTCAGGGCAGTGAACCTTTCAACTTGTACACCTCGATTAGATACCAGAAGCTGGATGGGATAGATCTCCCTTTTCACTTCCAGTTGCTAAACAGTGTAATAGCTGCTTCAAAAAGATAATAAATAACCTTATATATATAAAATATTAATAAACCTTAGGCTGTGTATTGCATTCATATCCATTTAATTAATGTAGGAAAGGGTGCAATGTTAGCCCCAAAAGAGGAGGTAAAGGATATGAAAATTCAGGGCTTGTGTTGTTGGGTTTATTATATCAAAAAGGTATGAAGAATGAAAGTGTAAGTGCATTTGTCACAGGTACTGAAGTAAGGTTTCCAATGCAGTGTAGCAGTTCGGTGCAGTGACACACACTGAACTTCAGAAGTTGCCATCCTCTTAACACTGCGGGTCTGACTCCGTGTCGCTGTGTGAGGGTTCTGGGCTTTGTTTTAGGTGAGAGGGATGAATTCAATAAAAAACAATTTCCCATTTTTATAAAAACCACTTAGTATCAAGTACCAAATGTTTGTTTTGTTTTGCTGTGATGATAAATTGATTTTTATAGTACAGCTCAGACCTAGTAATACGCTGTTATCTTCCTATTATCTTGTTAAATTCCTTTTCTTGGGGTTATCTGTTTCACTGCAGTCAGTACTATTGCTTTTAAATTTAGGGTAGGTTTTATTTGCTCGTCACAGTGCATGGAGAGATAGAGTACTTTAGTTAGATACTTTAAAAATTGATGTGAAATTCGTGCTCCTTCTAAAAAGAAACAAGGTAGCGGACAGAACTTGATCTGAAAGTGAGGAGAGATTTGGGACAGCAGTAAGAAACTGCCAAAGAAGCAATTCAGTGCACATCTAGGGAATTACCTTTTCCTTTTAGATGGTTGTTGATGTATGTCCTAGACTTTAGGTCAAATGGAAAGTTTGTTTTGTGACAAACTAACTTTTCAAAGCTGATGGAAAATATCTTTGTACTGAGGTAATTCAGTGTAGAGATCTACCGTGTCTAATAGAAAGTCCTTATAAAATCTTGCTACCTGCAGAACTCTCAGGGACTCAACTTCCAGTGCACACGTAATTGTATGGATGTGTTTATTTGCAATTGCACAGCTATGCATAATTTATTACTTTATTACAAGTGTTTTCACAGTGTTTGAACACTTCATGTTACAGTTTGCATTTTTGCCTATTTTGGTTAAATAAAGTTTTAATTTTCACATGGTGCTCCTGAGTGAAGCTGGAGTAATAAACGTGATCGATATAAATACTGTTCCGGTAATCTCTGGATTAATGTGATCTAGACAGACATCCTTCATTCCTGCTCTACGTTTTGCATTAATTGCACTATTATGTATTGACCAGACTGAAAGCTTGGTGAGCTGTATGCCACAAACAGATTCTGTGTTTTAGTACTCCCTACTTGAATAAAATATTTCTTCTTTCAGGACCTTGCAGACAGTGGGACCTTCTCATGCCAGGACATACACAGTAGCTGTTTACTTCAAAGGGGAAAGAATAGGATGTGGTAAAGGTCCAAGGTATAGTAAAAAATTAATCCCGTGATTTTGAGTGTGATGGTGTCCAAAATGACTAGCCATGGAGATAGACCATTGTATGGTCTGCCTTAGAAAAGGAAAGCTGTACAGCCTTCAAACTTCTGTGGTTTGGGAATTCCTGAGGGGTTCTATGTTGGTATCATTTTGGATCTTAAGCTTTCTTTGGTGAACTTGCCTTCAAGGTGGTAGGCAGTGCTAACTGTTTGTGGCTCCCAGACTAGAAACTGCAAAACAGCTTCCAGGAAATGGTGTCTTTATCTTGGTATTGGTACTGGATTACTATGCAACTTATACTGACCAGACTGCCACACTATTATTTTGGGGTTTTTTTCTGAGGTTACTACTTCTAGGCATGTTGGAATGATTCTAAGGGTTCAAAGGCTTCAGCCATGAACCCCAAAAACCTCATTTTATGCTACCGAATCTGGTGGTGGTTATAAAAATATCACTGCTTTTTTTAACATTCATGCATTTGTGATTTTGTTCCTTTTTTTCTGTCAAGTAAAAGCAAATGCTTTAGTGAAGAATGGACTGGAATATTTTTGTTATTGTTATTGATCTAAGTTAAGAAATTTTCTATTGGAGCTGTAGTACTATTGCTCACATATTTATGGAAAGGCTGATATATCATACACTCTGGTAGCTGCTGGTTATCCAAAAAGTTTCTTTACAAAACAGTAACTAGTGCTTCACTTTGTCAGAAACTTTATTTTATTCTGTACAGCTTAGATCTCATTTAACATGTTTTTGTTTGGCTTTCACAGTATTCAGCAAGCAGAAATGGGAGCTGCAATGGACGCACTTGAAAAATGTAAGATATATGGGCAACAGGATTCACAGTTTATTTCCTCGTTCTTTAGTGAGACAAGGTGCAGATTTTGTGGGGGATAAGTTTTGAACAGAACACATATGCTAAGTGCTGTCAGCCTCTAAGCAGCAGGTTTTCCTCTTGGTACTTTCAAGACTTTGTAGCAGTTGAAGTTAATATGATCCCAACAGGTATTTGTTAATGGGAGCTGATCAGCTACAGAGGATGCAACTTTAAGGGAAACCTGTGCAGTAAAGTTTCACTGAGATTTTCCATGCTTATGCATGCAGTGGGATAAGACTGCATAGTCTCTGATGCTCAGGTTGTCTCACCCTTTAATTCAGGGGAGGAAGAAAGTGCAACCTTAGAAAATAAAATTTGATCTCAGATTGTCAGTAGACTAGGTTAAAATCTAAGAGACAGATCCCCAACAATTTAAATTGATACTTATCTGTCAAGAAGGGTTAATATCAGCTGCAGATCCTGGGATCTGTGTATACATCTCTCTAAATTACGTGCTACATAGCCAGCATGGGAGCAGTCCTTCATTGAAATGTAGTCTCAGATACGAATGAGTATGGGCAAGTTTCTTTTATGAAATAACTTTGGTCAGTTGGGTTAAAGTGCCAGGTGTGTGTGACCTGTAAGCAAATAAATTACAAGCATTTTGTACAGCAGAAATTCTCTACTGAGTAGAATACGGGAAGTCCATTTTTTGCATTTCATTCAAAGGAAGCGCGTGCAGTTCCTCGGGTTTCAAAGGTTTTTAATCTGTTCTCTCTGCATCTGGAAATTCAAGAACTTTAAAATTTCAGAAGGCAATGAATCTGTGTAGTTCAGATATGTTTTTATATCCATCTGATAAGCATATACTTCTCACCACCAGTAAATTTGACAAGTAGAAAATGTAACTTCCCTTCTCTGCAGAGTATCTGCAAGATGTTACTGAAGTTTTCTTTGAGTGAATTTTCTTGTGACAGTATCACCACTCAAGAGAGCTGTGAATTTCAAGGCCTATCAATCCAAGGACTTCACAGCTCTTTTCTGACATATATATTTGTTTAAATACCATAGAACTCCAGAGGTCTATGCTCCTGCTGCCCTTCAATTCAAAACAGAGCCAACTTTCAAGTTAGTTTCTCTGTGCCTTGCCAGTCAAATTTTAATTGTTTTTTGGAATGGAGGTTACACAGCCCTCACAGGCTACTGTTGTATTATGTATATGGTTGTGCAGTGGAGTTGTTTGGTTTGATTTGTTTGTTGGGTTTTTTAATGCATAAGTAGCTAACTTCAAGTGAAAGTAGTTTTCATATACCTATTTATTTGATAGCCATGATGAATTTATTACATGAGTTTCCTTGTTACCATCCTGAACATATTAGAACAGGTTGCTACCAAGCTGAGTTCTTAAAGAATCACGTTATAGGAACAGTGCTGCAAATCTGGTTTTCATTTTATGGGGCACATGAGGAACAAAATATCCCAGAACTCCATTAAACAAAGCACTAGTGTTTGTAAAAACAACAGCAATTTAAAACCAATTTTGTTTAGATTGCTTTCTGGTTTAAATAAATATATTCTCCTATGCCCAAGTTGTAAATAACTGATGAATAAACCTTTTATTCTTGTAGTATATATAATAAAGAACACAAATTTCACTGGCCAATAAAACAAAGCAGTAGAAAGTTATTCTGCTCTACCACAAACTTCTGCAGTTTATGTAGCTTCTGCACCATATTCTCTGGCTGAGGATCCCTGCTGCCTGGGACCCAGAAAAAGGAGGAGAAAGCTTGGTGCTGAGGAGGAAAAAGCTGGTGCCTAGGTACTCCTCCCTGAGAAGCCGTAGCTGAATTCTCTCTCATTAGCCAGTGAGAGAGAGAGCAGTCCTTTGCTGAGACATCTACCAAATTTGGTTATGGCTTTAAAGGTCAATGTAGTAACCTTTTGCATTCCTCTCAGACTGGGTAGGTAGCCAGTGCTGATCCCAGAGCTCTGTGTGATCCCAGCAGGATTTACCACCAACTGCAGCCTGTCACATATTCTACCACCCCTTTGCTTTCTGACTGGCTGGAGGGTGCAGGTCTCCACAGCACAGACACATGTGAATGTCAGCACCCTGGTCATGCAGAAAACATCACATTCTGTGAGCACTGTGCTAAAGTGAGAGCAGTTCTGTTCAATTATATAAGCTGTTTTTACAGTCTCAGTTCTGATGTGTACCTACATGTCAGCCAATGGACAAATGCCTGAAAGCATCCATCTCCTCAGCTATTTCTCCATCACCTCAGCCTTGTCCAGTCTGTTTTAGGCAGTCTTCACTCATCCATGCTCTTAGTCTATGCTAAGGCTGCCTTCTGGAACATGGCCAAGCATTAACTTTTTCAGGAACAGATTAAATGTATTCCATCTTGCTATGCTACTGCTTTCCCATTAGGATCCGCGGCACAGTGTGGGGTATATAGTTGATACTACATGGCCTAAAATAATAATAAAAATAATGGAAACATCTGTACAATGCTTGAAATCAGTGGCTCATACTTTCTGGAGTGAGAACAAGACAAAAAACCTTGACAGCATTGACAGTAGTTTCACATTCATTTTCGGTATCGACTACCTGTTGCTAAGGGAACAGAATGTAAAATCTAGGTAATACCTGGCCATGTTGCTGTACCAGGATTTTGTATTTTATTTTTATGAGTGTATTAGATTTGGCAGTGCTTTGCAGCAGGAGAAACAGATGTAAAGAAATCATAAAGAAACCAAAGTCTTACGACACAGTCCTGGTTTACTATGTATTATAAGAAATAAATGAGTAAAAATGGCAACAGCATTGTTCCCCCCTACCTCTGATAACATCAAAGTTTAAAATAAAATGAGCTGAGGCTTTCTCTGTTACCAGTTTGTTTATTAATGTAAAATATTTCTCCTTGTGTCAGATAACTTTCCCCAGATGGCCCATCAGAAACGGTTCATTGAACGGAAGTACAGACAAGAGTTGAAAGAATTGAGGTGGGAAAGAGAGCATCAAGAGAGAGAGTCAGAGGAGACTGAAGAAGCAAGGAAATAAAAGGAGGGCGCAGAAGCTGTGGCATATTTACTTACTTAATAACTCTGACAGTGGCCTATGGAGACCTAACCTAGTTTCTCGCAGATGATGAATGAAGAGTGCCTGTTGATATCAAAAAGAAAATTGTAATCTCTTCCTTTAAAAGTGTTTGCAAATATAGTATTTCTTCAGTTTGGTTTTAAGTTTGGCTTTTTAATAAGATTTGGGTTGAAACCCTTTTAATTTTTATGAAAAGTTGTTGATTATTTTTATTATTTTTACTGTCTTGTATGAAGTAATAAAGTATTAATTTCAAAAGCTAATAGGAGGAAAAGCTGTTTAACAATTGTCTGCTATGTCTAAGTGCTGTGTTGTCAGTGACCAGCAAAGTTATTGCATGAACTCTGCTGGAGAAGGAAAGTATTATGAGAAACTGATTCAGCTGAGCACTTAAGCATTTACCTAACTTAAGTTTTGCAGCTAAGTATACTTCTTGAGTCTGCTAAACCAGAACTTTAAAGTTCAGGCCCTTTTTACAGAAAATGGTACGATAATTAAAAGGAGATACTCAGTTTTGCTTTGAACAGTGGATGACACATCTGAAATGTGACAGAGATGTTTGTGGAAGACTGAGGAGTTTTGTTTTTCAATCACTGTTACAAGACTTGAAGGAGAAGATAATTATGAAGCAAGAGAAGGACAGTTTTTGTAGAGAATGTACATGTAGTTTACATTAACAAGTTTAGTTTCTTTCTCTGTTTCTTGTTCTATCAGGCTGGTGTCTGCTTTAATGGATTTCTTTGACAAGAAGATACAGTGTGGCCATTACTGTGAAATGATGTATTAGAAACTCTGTATAGGTGCTGTTCCAGAAAGGTTCACTGAAAAGTTTTTGTCAAAAGAAGGGCAAAATTTGTCCCCAAAGTGTAGTTCAAAGGTGGTATGCAGTTTCAAGTCACCCAGTTTCCTTGATTTTTTTTTTGTGTCTGTGGCTTGTATTAGACAGATGTTTCTTCTATAAAAGCTCTGAACAGTGCCAGAAATGGAAAATCCACTGTGTCTGTTGGTATTTTTCCCCACTGGTTACCAGCGTTGTTTGCTCTTTTAATTTTGCTGCTTCAAGCCATTCATTTCCATTAAGCTGGTTCTCAGTTAATACAGTCCCTTGGTAGGTATTGTGTAGTATTTTTTATCTTTCTTTTCTGGTAAGTGAAACAGATTGAGCCCTTATTTTCCTTGGCTGCTCGTTTTCTTCCTGAAAGAGAAAAGACGCTTTTTGGCCAGTCATGTAAGCATTTTCTCACATCCCACAGTTGTATGTGTTAAAGTATGGGGCAGCCTTGTGAGCATGGATGCACAAGTCTGGCCCAAGGAATTCATCCCGACTCATGGAAGAAAACTTTTGCCTGACGACCACACTACACTGAGCAGCTTCTTCAGCGATTGTCTGAAGCGCCTCTCTGTAGGTGTGGGATGGACATCAGGAAAAGCACTTCATTGCAGGTGCCAAAGTAGACACCAAATGAAGCTGAAAAATTCAGACTGCACAAATGTCTTCCCAAAGTTTCACTTCTGAGCTGATCAATATGGGTTTTTTCAGAAGCATACTTTTCTACACTTGCAATGTGAGATGCACTTAAATAAGGGGGGTTTTTTTACGCTTGAGCCCACAACACTACCTCACTTCTTCCAGCCTCTATGATTTGCCTTTTCCTAATGGATTGATGCTTAAAATCCATTTCAGAGGAGGAGAGAAAAGAAAAAAAAACACATTCTGTAATTTAGAGAGTATTAATAAACCACTAAAACATAACAGAGAGAATAAAAACAAGGTGAAGGCAGGGAGCTGCTCTCTGCTGAATGCTGCTGCCATTTGACTTTTGAGAAGTGACTTTTGAGAAGTGATTGTGACTTCTTACAGCTTCAGTTGGTAAATAAAAAGCTGAAATGTTTCTCAAGGGTAGGAAGCTTGAAAAGCACCATCAAGTTCCCTGTCCAGAAGTCTTTTGTATTTCAAATTCTTTTGTATAATTGCCCATCTGCTTCTAGCAGTAAGATGAAATGGTTTGGTGCTAGAGGGTCAAGTGTAACTGTGTAAAGCATTATTTTATTTTTACCTCTTAACTGTGACCAGTTTCATGTATTTAATGAATGGAAAATACCTGCATTTTTAGGTGTATGATTGCTTAGCAAATTTCAGCCTATTTGGCATCACCAAAGTAGCCCAGTGAAATTGTTAGCTCATAGTTTAACATTACTTTCATTATACCTATATACAATTTCACTTTTCAGCTATAAGAAGACTGCAGTCTTATTCATAAATATTTTCATTAAAATAGATTGAATTTATCAGATAGGCTGTTTTAGGGAAGGAACCCAGGACTCCTTTTTTTCTTCTTTGACCGGGAAATTGCTTGGAAAAAACAAACTTTTAAAGTAATTCCTGCATTCCAGTTACTGCAGTTAATGAATTTTAGGCTTTGCTCAATAAAATGTAGATAAATGTGTTTTTACAAGTGGGCTATTTTCCCTTTTTTTGCTGCATAAGTGTGGGCTAGGAAGACTGCCTGAAGCAATTTTCTTTTCCTTGTCTTCAGAACAAGAAAAAAAAAAAGGTAAAAAATATCCTGTTTCCTTTATTCAAACTGCAGTGTCTTTCTGTGTATGGGCTGTCTAAAAGCAGTGGCTGTGAATGTTCCTGTTAATTTCAGGAGTTGTGTAGAATGTGAAATGTAAGCACAGTCCTTTACAACAGACGCCAAAGAGGGGAAGCCTCTTCAAGTTGCCTTTGTAAAAATTGTCATTGCACTCGTGCTAATCGGTGGAGCAGCTGTAGCTTATAGCTAGACAGCTTGTGCTGCTCTGTTGTAAGTGTGCGGGGGTCTCTGGTTTACTGATAAAGTCAGTCCTTTTTTGCTTCAGAGCCTGATCTGTTCTCTGAGCTAGAGTTTCCCCTGCAAGATCCATTGACTTGCGTTGGGTACAAGTAGATGACTAGAGAGCGAGACTGAGATCTGTCTGAATCCAACATATCCTGTGAATATTTTTTAATGTGAATATGTACAGAGCATTGAATAGAATTGTACCTGATTTGATTGGAGATTTTAATGAATTTACATAAAACTCATGATGTTATTTGTAGACCCTAAGTTTGCTTTGTAAGATTTCAGTTTCTGGAGGATTATCTAACAGCAGTACTGAGAGAACCTTGGTCTCTAAGATTGTTGTAAACATCGTTGCTAATAAAGTTTCCCAGAAAAGACTTCAGGCATAGTTGTTACTTGCTAAAACAATTTGGAAAGATCAAAAGGCAAATCCTGATCATCTGTCTCCCTACTTCAAAGACTCTGATTACACAGGCTACATATTTAAATGAAATAAGTGGTTCACTTGTAAAAAGTTTCTTTTTGGTGGAAGTTTGTAAAGCCCTGTAAGAGCTCAGGGAGTTGATCGTCTGCATCATGTACCACTGTGCATTGTCTTTGATGAGGATGGTATTGCAGCAGGAATTTCTGTGACCTGTACCTCCAACCTGCTTCTCTCCCTTCCTACCCACTCCCCACGTCACAGATTCACATTCTTTCTGGGGCCCTAAGATTAAATTGGCTGCATTCTCCAGCTGTGCATATTTCTCTGTCCTTCAGGGAGCTGGCTTACCTTAGAGGCCCTTCACCTGCCTACTACAGGTGACAAAGGGAGCACCAACTCAAGATCCAGAGTCGATTTCCCTTTGCCTCCATCATCCCTGCGTTCCTCAAAAGGATTTCAAAGTGTTTCCTAAATTAAGATGTGTTTCGCCTGTGATTTACAATACAATCGTACCTGACTCTGTCAGTCATTTTGTTGCTCTTTGCAGCACCTTTGTGGAGGGACTGTTCTGTTACTAAGAAATGAAAGAATGAAAGCCAGGGCTCCAGATGTCTGCAGGGGCAGTGAGGCCGCATCCAGTGGATGCCTTAATCTGTGGCTTTAGTATCATCCTTGCAAGCCTGCTACAGTTCTTTTACCATGCCTGAGAGGGTCTTCAAGGGAGAGAAAAGTACTTAGCTGTGCAGGGTGAGCACTGACACCCTCATTGCCTTTTCCTGTGGAGACTAGGAAAACGATTAAGAAGACGGGGGACTCTACTATAAGAAATCAGGGTCCAAAGAGTGTGTTGCTTGTGCAACTCTTTAGGAAAAAATAAATAAATAAAACCTTCCACTTCAAGCAGATATTTCAAAAGTAATCCATTAGCAAAGGACAGGCTCTTGAGCTGACAAATTTCACTGGTGGCAGAAGCAGCGCATACATCAGTGGTCCAGAAGTGATGCAGCAGTGATGAGTGGGTAAGTGTTTGTCACTAGAGGTAGCTTGTTACTTATTTAAAGATGGAGATGGTGGTCAGGGGAGCCCATGGGACCCCCACTGATGCAAGCTCAGCCAACATGTCTAAAAAAAAAAAAAGTTACTTCTTTCTAAAAAAAAAATAAAGTTACTTCCCTGCAGGTTTCCTCTTTCAGTCATTTACTCTGTCAGAACAGTTCTGACATGGTGACCAGTTTTTCCTGCCAACTAGAATTACAATTTAAATATAGCAGCTGTTTCCAGAGGGATACTTGAACTGACAAACAAAAAGCAGCCATTTCTCGATCAAGCAGCATTTGAAAATACTAATACTATTCTGTCTCCAAATATAAATTTATATTTTATATTTAAAAAAATTTAAAATTCTTTCAGATAAGAATTTTTAATGATCTTGTGGAATAAGTCATCCAAAACTGCTGCTCTTACTTTTTGGTCTTATGATGAAAAACATTGTCAAATACATTAGTGTCTTTAAACTTTATCATTAAGAAACAGTAAATATCATACCATCTGAAGGTAAAAAAGAATAATTTTTTTTCTTATCCTAGATGTTCAAAATTTCTATCATTCAATGCTGCTATCTGCTTCCTTCTTCCAAAACCCAAACATTTTAAATGTATGTTCCACCTATCAAAATGTGTCATATTTTACAACCAATATCTCATCTCACTTGATGTCTGTACATTAACAATCAAAATCAATGTATATGTTATTGCTTTCTGGTTTTTGAACCAGGGCTTGATCAGACATCCAAAATAGTGTGACACTTCCAACCTTACAAGATCTCAGAACTTTCAGAGAACTCAATGGCTTTAGCCCAAAACAGATTTTCAAGGCTTCTCATTCCCTTTGCTCCCATTGCTTTTATTTTGATTATTATTGTTTTTCAATGTTTTCATTGTTTATTTAATCTTAATGTGATCTGTAGCACTACTATCTCCTATTTCAAGGTTCCCTGACCCTTACTTCTGCTTAGCAGATAGGGCATCAATTCCTTGCTCACTGGGATTTGAAAATAAATGACCTTGAACCCTTTGCTCTTGCAAGTCATACCTCAACACCTACATCAGAAATCAAGCGCCCACAGCAAGAACAAAAACCTCGCTGCACATCCATGGAAATAAAGTACTGAATCTTTCCAGTACAATTTCAGGGATTCTGTCAGACGTTTTAAGAGAGGCTGTGAATTCTTGAGGCATGCAGTGATGTACTTTTTGCAGCTTACGTTGTGAATTTATGCAATTGGATTAAATTTGGCATCTATTTCAGCTGGCAGCTTATAAATGGACATTTATACGTGTAAGTGAGGAGAGAGAGGTAAGAAAAGGCAGAACAGATGCCTAAAACACTAGAAAAAGGCTTATTTCAGCATTGACTGCTGAGAAGCAGATTGATTTGGATAGAAAAATGTTAACTACTTTCAAATAGAGACTGAAAAATATGAGGTTTCATTGTAACATAAATACAATTCTGTGTCATATGCTTGGGATAATGATGGCTTTAAAAATGTATTCGGAGTTGAGTTTTATGCAAAGCTACAAAATAAATCTTATTGGTAAGATATAGGAAATCTGTTAGAAGTGAGATGATAAAACTTTAATATCTTAGAGATATAGAAGTAGGAAGTAAGATAGTAAAGCTGTGATAGTTTTCTGGATTTTAATTAGGAATACAGTTGAATATGTGTGTGTTTGATGTAAATTAATTTATGCATGCATATATTTATTTACTTAATGAAACATCTGAAATTTTCGCTCATTGAAACATGATACTTTTTTACCAGGGAAAGAAAAAGGCTTCTCTGTGTTCTTTTTTGAACAGGTATTTAGATATTGATTTTATTGAAGGAATGTCCAGAGATCTTCACTACTACTGGGCCTTTTCGTGCCAGCTACTATGAACACAAAATGACAGGCAATCCCTGACCCAGAAAGAAATAGAAAGGAAGCAATGACTTACTCAAAGTCACTGAACAGGTCAAGGGTAGAAATGAGAACAAAACCTGAATCTGTCAAGTCCCAGCTGAGATTTGTCCTGTCCTCATACTGCATAGCTGCTTTTTTACAGCATTTACCTTTAGATGTTGTAGTTGGTTTATTTCTGCATTAATATGGGGTTTTTAAATTTCATGCACAGCAGCCTACAATGGGGCTTTGCCTAATCTCTTTCATACTGACACCTTATAAAAGTAATTTTAAAAAGTGAAAGAAAACTCAAGCGGCTGGTCCTGCATGGTGGGAGCTTCTCTCCACAGCCAGCACGTTCACATTTGCTGCTGAGCTCCTGCTGTGGCAGCTCGAGCTCGTAGCTCCAAGGCCACTGCTGAGCACCTCAGGACAGTGTGTGACGGGTGTCACTCAGGAAGGAGCAAGCAGCGTTGTCACGTTGTGGAGGAGCTGAGGTTTGGCCCTGTTATACACATGCAGGAAAAATCAGGTCTCCCTTCTGGATTCACAGCCTGGGGTTAATGCCTGTAGTTTTTCAGTCTGTATGCTCACCAAATCCATTAGAGGATAGTATGACTCTAAGCACAGGATATATTTCCAGCGGGGTGACAGAAGGAAATAAGCATGCAAACAGCTGTGCTCTCATCTGTGAAAAGTACTTGGCTTCAAAGTGCCTAAGTTACTTCCTTGGTTCCTTGAAAATTAATTGTTTGAGAGATATTTTTGGGCTGTGGATAGGTAGAGGGGGCTGTGGGTAAACATCACAAAAAGAGAGAATCATCCCCTCTTAGTCTTGTTCTGCCATGCATGCCGGCTGCTGCAGGAGGGTTGGTGACTGCTGGCTCCAGGGCAGTAATGGAAGGTGGAGGTGTGGGCTGGAGCATGATCCTGGGCTGGGAGTCTTGTGTGCCAGTACCAGGGCTGGCGGGAACACATCCTGTGCCTTTTCAGCTGGTGAGAAGGCAAGCAGAGGAATGAGAATGGGATTTAGCCCAGCCTTGACTGGCAGAAACTGGTGAGATGGCAGTGAGAGCTGGAAGTAGAAACAGGTTCTGCACTCTACAAGCTGTTGTTAACCCCTGACCAAAACACTATTTCCTGCAAGGCAGGAACTTACTTCCTGCAAGGAAGTAAGTCTGAGGAGTAAGGCTAGAGGTCCAGAGGACAGTACCTGAGCAGAAGGGCTCAGTTCCATCAGCTGCTGCTTCCATACTGTTTGATAATGGCCTGTCTCATGGATTCCCATGTTTTGAGGGGGTTTTTGCCTGGGCCCACGTGTGCACCCATTGTACAGGCATGTGTGTGCATACATGTGTAGGGAGTGAAACAGGAGTGCAAGTGTGGGTGTAGGTGTGTACGAAGAAGTTTGGAACTGTGCAAGTGTGGAAATGAAGGAAGCCCAGAGAGACAGCTGCGTGACTCCTTCTCCTCCTAGGCAGATCTGTCATTTCTGGCTCTAGGATTGGTTTGTTTATTCTGTTTAATGATGCTGACCTTTGTGTTGGGTAAGTTGGCCTGTTGCAAGGCTAGGATTTGTGGCCTTTTGGGACTTCAGTTGTTTGGAAGACTGAGGATATTTTTTACTACATCGGGTCCAAAGAGAATGAATTCTGATCACCCAGCTGCCCTGATAACTCATTTACCCTTTACCTTTTGACAGACAAAGTGACTTCAGACTTAGTCATATGTTAGAGACTGTCTAAATTTGAAGAACATTCTTGTGATAAATGATGTCCTGTGGCAAAGAAAAATTCAAAGTTCTTTTGAATGTTCCTAATTTTACAATGTATTGCATATACTTTCTTGGAGAAAAGTAATCTTGAATTTGCAGTGTGAGTTTTAGAAAGGATTTATCTGGAAAAGTAGAAAAAAAATAATTTGGATACACTGGGGGGAGTATTGCCTCAAATTGTATTGTCTTCCTCTAGAGTTCTTATGCCAATGTTACTTTATTGTTCTCTGTATGAACAACCAGTTTCTTCAGAAATTGTTCCCAAATCTTACTTGATTTTGGGCCCCCCAATCTGATTCCAGAATCTATTTTAGCTAAACCAATTTGTCAGGATTAGCACAGAAGTATTCACATCTGAGATGTTGTGCAGCACATCAACCAACAGCTTTATCTGTTTTCCAGGCCCTAGAATTTTAGTGGCCATCGTCCTGCAATCTTTATGCCTAAGATTAATAAACACATGATTGTCTGTCTCTGTTGAGCTGAGCATATCAGCTGGAAGTGGGAAATCATGTTATTTTCACTTGCCATCAGTGGCAGCAGCTCTGCAAGCTCTGCTGGCAGCTACAACTTCACAGTTGGCAGCAGAGGGTCATGATGGTCACAACCCAGAGACCCACAGGCTGCCCAGGTGCCCCTTGAGCTCAGTTGACTGTCACATAAATACAAGAGCCAAAAATCCTGACCTGTTTGCTTCCCCCTGGCTTTGCTGGCTGTGCTGGGTGGAAAGCAGGGAAGGGGCAAAAGAGAGATTTTAGTACTTTTCATGGTAAGTTAAGCAGCACTCTTTCTGACTTCTCACTGGGAAGGAATATGCTGAGCAAGAAAGTGCTAATTTCACATCGTTGTTTTTCGCAGTAGAGCTATGCTGTAAGTACCAAGCTTGAGAGGAAAGAAAGCATAGTCAAATTAATGAAAAATAGGTTATGATGATAAATTATTCAAGTGGATAAAATTACTTTGGATTTGGAAGACACTGAAACTTAAGGGCCAGATCCTTTCCTGGTATAAAAAGATTCAGCTTCATCGCTTTCGGGGAAACAGAGAGAACTTACATCATTCCGTTCAGGATCTGACTGTGACTGGCAGCATAACCAGTCATTTGAAACTCAATGGCATATATTTCATCTACTTTGGGTGACAGTCATAAGGTGAATGTTTTAAATTCTGACATGGCATAGCCTTTCTTTTGAGATCTGTGGTGTGATTTTAAAAGGGATGAGATAAAAGCCGTATCGCTCCAAAGGCACATTTTCTCTGATGTTAGAAGAAACAATGTAAAAATATGCCCACTAAATAAATCATCAGGGACTTTCAAAATTGATCACATCCTTATGTCTTAAAACTTGTAATACAACTGAAGTTGTTCACCTTAACTCAGTTTCTTTTGTTCAGCAATTTTTCCGTACAAGGAGGCATGTGTAAAGAAGGCAGGCCTGGTGGAGACACCCCTTCACAAGAGGTTCCAGTGAGAGATAAAGAAGCTCTTCTTTTGACTTCTAGCATGGTGCTATCAGAAGTTTAATCCTTCTTAATCCCAGTCACATTTCTGAGGAGGTGATAGCGGAAACAGATGGAAGGTTGTTATTCTGCTAAAGGTGAATACCAGCAAGCTGTAAGTGTACCTGGCTCTGGAGAATGGCCGCTGATTTTTTAAGTGCTTTAGCCAACATAGGGGAGGAAATGTGCTGGCTTGGCTTCTGCTGCTCTAGGATGAATTTTCAGTGACATTTTCCTTCAGCTTTCATGCATGTGTACACACAGAGTGGTGGAGAGCACAACCAGCTTCTACAGGCCATGTTTGAAGTTAGAACTTGCAGTCAGTTGTACCTGTAGAAAAAAAAAAAACAGAATACCCCAAAATCAAGAACTTCTAGTAAGTTCTTTTATCATACAAAACTCTAAGGCTGAATGACATCCTACCAAGCAGCAGATACTATGGCCCCTGCTAGGCCCCTGCTGTGATAAGTGGAGAGAGAAAGCCACGTCTCCAGAGACTAGTTCATGGCTTAGGCAGGATGAATCACCGCCTCTTGTCTGAGAAGCAAAGGGTGACACCTCTTTTATCTTTCTGAACAGTCTAACGCCCACAGTTATATGAGTTGAATCTAGGCTTTAAACATTTGTGGCATATAGCTATAAGACACAAGGGCTCACATTAAGCCAGCATGGCATGGCCTCCTTAACACTTTGCATAGCCATTGCTGTGAGGAGACCGCTTCTTTATCCCCAGATGACTCTTTCAGCCATCCCCTTATGTGCAGATGTGAAGTGGACCGACAGTTTCTCCAAAGTGAGAGTATTTTCAAATGTCAAGAAGCTTTATTTTTTAATGTGTTAAACCTTATAAAATCCCCAGCTAGTATAACTCATAAATGAAATGAGACTAATTAGTAGGAAAGTAATGAGAGAGCATTTACAGAGGTCACATCCTGAGGTCCAGTCACAGCTAAGGAAAATGTGGGAGAGGGGTAAAAACTGCAATCTACTTTATTCCTGTAGCACTGGCATTCATAGTTTTTAATTAACCCCAGCAAGGGCAACTTTAGAATGGCAAAATGAGGAGAAAAATGTTAAAGGACTATGAACTTTGTCTTTCCTTGCTCTTCCCTTTGTCTCCTGTCAGTGTCCATGGGCAGGCACAAGCTCCTTAATGCTGAGCCAACCTGCCCTTGTATCCTTAGCAGGGCTACAGCTCTATCCTTCTTTCTCTTCGTTGCAGACACACTCTAGCACTGTTCAAGTGCTTTTTCCAGGAAAAACTCAAGATCTACTAAGACACCACGAAGTTCTTTTGGCACAGGTCATCAAAGTTACGTACCTGCCCAACTCCTTTTTTTAAATGAGAGTCTATCACCCGTCTGGAAAGGCAGAAAGAAGCCCTTCTTGACTTTTGGAATTGGAAGGGTAAGTCTGTCACAGGTTTTTGTGCGATTGCATACAAAGGTATGGAGAGTTGTGTGAGGACTTAAAACAGACCGTGGAACTGGAATACCATCTGTGACAGCAGAAGTGGAAGCTGTTGTATTGACTGCACAGTAAAGATCCAAATGGCAAATTTATGTTCAGGGTTGCTCAAGCTTGAATGGAAGTATAAGGTCTCTTTCTTAACTCATCTGAGTCGGTAGGGTCCTCCTCGATTTTAATGAGCGTCTATATTGAGCTTAAAGTTGAACCTTGAAATGAAACCTTGACATCCAGGTAACTGAGCTTTTAAAAGCATGAATTTACAGTTTGTCAAAACATCAAGGAGATACTGCTGATGAAACAGCATCTGTGCTACGTACTAAATCATAATGTACTTAGTGAAACAGATGTCTCTAGAAGGAAAATGCCTATTAAAAACCAAGCCCATGTTGAGCTAGGGTCATCCATGTGCACAGCTTTTAACAGTCACCTACACCTGAACAGCTACAGGCTCTCTCAGAACAAGGCAGAATTCAAAATGTTCCAGGCACGTTCAACTGAAGGAGCATGCAGTCAAATCGGTGCTCACTGCAAAAGCAGAATCTGTTTCTATAGAGTGATTGAAGGAGCTGGATGGAAAGGGAACAAAATGATGAGAGGAGGAGATGCTGTGGCTGAATTAAAACTGTGAGAAGTCAAATAAGAAAAAAAATAAAGAATAGCACTGATGTCAGCTGTCACAAAATGAAAAAAAAATGTGAAATTATGAACAAACAGGTGCCATGAGAAAACAGGTATATTGCAAGCAATACAATTTAATCACTGTCCCAGTCTGAAGTTTACCAGGTCATTGTGGAGAAAAATCAGCAGCAGGGTGCCAGAGAGCACTTTCTTCTTTGTTTCCTCTCAAAACTTAAATTGTTTAAATTTGTTTCCTCTCAGCTTTAATGGATGTGTTCTCTTTATCTTTTTATTTTTAGTCCAGTCTTCTTGAATATGTGCATTAATTGCACTTCAGCTGCCTTTGAATTTTTCACTAGCCTAATTACTCTTAGAGTTTTGCTCATGTTTAGGCTGAACTTTTTCTTTCTTTGCTTATGGCCATTACTTCTTTTTCTGTTTTCTTCTGAGACTTGGTGTAATTTCCTTCCTTCATTTACATTGTTACCTTGAAGATATTTACAGGGAATGTTCATTTTCTTCCTGAGATTTTTTTCCCCTGTGTCAATCCTTTCAGTTCTTTTCTTTTTCCTTCTCTCTTCCTAATTTGTATGCTCTCCACCTTTTATTACTGGTACAGCTAACATTTTGACTAATTTTCATTTGATTTTTTTTTTCTCATGTATTTAAGATTAATAGCTAAGTAGCAGAACTGACCTTAAAAATCTGTGAGGGACATTTCCATAAAATATACTGCATAGTATCTCTTTTTCACACTGCTTCATGCTTTTAATGTCCATCAGCAGCAAGCTTGTATTACTACACCACAGTTACACACACGTACACAAATAAATATCTTTAGCCTTCATTTTTTGCAAGTAGGACATTATATTCCTATTTCTTTAACAGCTCACTGGTGCATATCTTAAATTCAAATCGCCCAGACCTGCATAACTCATGTTCTGTATAACTCATGTACATACGTGAGACCAGTGTCTGCATTTGAACAAGAAGAGTCTTGCTCAGCTGGGAAAGACTGGAATGGCATTCAGTGGGCATGTCTTCCTTCAGATGCTTCTGGGATGCCAGGTTTACAGGTGTACACACTTACAGTATGTAAGTGTATATAAGACCTGCATGTAGACGTCTAACAGGATTTTCAGAAGCGGCTGGGCCGGCTGAGCTCCTCGTTTCCTGATTTTACTAGTTTACACCTGAATTCCTTCAGATATTTGCTACCTATGGTTTGCTGGGGTGGAAACTGCCATTTTCTCCATGCAGTACTGAGAGCAGCAGAGCCCTGCTGTAACCAGTTCCTCAGCAGCACCAACATGACAATGCCTAACAGCAGCAAAACATAATCAAAGCAGTGCCCAGGGTATGTGCAGTGGGAATTAGCATGAAATGGAAGGAGCCAAGTGAAAACACACCACAGAACTGGTTCATCTGATGATGAGGGAGTGAGGAAATGAGGATCGGAAATATCTCAGCACTTCAAGATGAGGCACTGTTTCTGTTCTTTGCAAACAGGCTGATTAAAAATACTGCAAATAAAGAAAGGTGTTGGATGCATAAAAAGTTTTTCCTTGAAACATTTGGCCTCACATTTGTTTATAAAAAATATCTAATGGACAGAGAAATGCAACCTAAGAATGTGTCTGTGCAGGTAATAAGGTGCCAAGGAATGGGAATCTTGAGTCTCTCAGAAAAAGAATTGTGTTTAACAAGGCGCAAGCTCAAGAAGATACAGTTCCTTTACCCTGAACTCCCTGCTGTCACTGGCTGCTGTCAACTGTAGGGTTTGATTTCCATGTTGTGAGAAACCTCAGGCAATCTCACACAGTGCAAGTGAGAAAATGACAGCCCTGTGATGATGCAGCCAGTTTTCCTGATCAGTGTGATTGTATGAGGGCGCTGTACTTAGTTATATCGATTTGTCTCTGAGAGCTCTTTCTGCCACATAAATCTCATCGAAAATCTTTAAAGATCTTGCCCCAGAAGGCCACTATGTTATTTTTCTCTGTAAAAAGAAGCAGAGCCAGGAATTCATTTCTCAAAGTTTTAACTAGAACAGTCCATTTATGAGGCAGGTGTGAATTCATCTGTTTTACATTTTGAAACATCTAAAACCAGCTCTGCACTTTATGATTAACCTTTACTTCTAAGCAGTACTACAAAGAGCTGTATTTATCTCTTCTCCCTTTCTTTCTTGGATCAAGAAGTTTGAATAAAGAAAATCACCTTCCTATTAGATGGAGAATTGGAAAGAGCATTGTGCTTATTGTAGCTCAAGCCTTAAGTACGATAGGCACCACATTAGAAAGATATTATTTGTGCCACTTTAGTTAAAAAGACTGATAGTGCTTCCCTTATGGAAGTTTTCTTTAGACTAGCTAAAATTATTTTAAAAATAAATAACCATTTTAAATTAAGGATCAAGTCTTTCAACTCAGCCAGAGCTAAGGAAGCTCAAAATACAAATTCACATTAAATATCAATAGAATTATCAACATGTCTGAGACATAAAGTGTGTCTTTATGCCTGGCAGATTTATTTCTTCTAGCATATATAGAAGTGAATACGAGAAAACATGAGAAGTTTGACCTTTTTTTCAATTGCCAAACCCACTTTTTTAAAAGAAGTCACTCTTGAGTCTGAATTATCTGTAACACAGAAAGATCCTGAACACCTTCATGTATGTGAGTTTTAGGCTGTTCAGGTACAGAATAGATTGCATGAAAGGGCTATAAATGTTTCAGTAACACTAAATATTTGGTGACATCAACATTTTTTTTCTCTTTGATAGCATAGTAAATTATTCCTTGGCTTGCTCTGCACAGATGCAGTGATCTGTGCACATACTGTAATAGGAGACTGAGGACTTAATTTCCTTCTTCTCTTTTCTTCTAAATAAACTAACTCTAAGACCTTTTACAACCAGGATGTGCCAAAGTGTAATTTATTATTCATTTAAACTGTGCAGCCCGACAGCAACTTAAATATAATTACTGTAGATCAGAACAAAGCTAACTTCATAAAGCCACGTCATGGCAAGCAATGTCTGATTAGACAAGGGTCCTCCTACAAGTACAGAACCATTGGCAGCAAAGGAGGGTACTGCATTGATCCAGGACAATAACAGCAAATAATGCCACATTTACAAACTTGCTTCATTGGAGGGGACAGCTGCAGTGCTCATTTCATGCAAAAGTACTGGTGTACCCCTCTGCAATAAGTGACAAAATTCTGTTCTGCCCTCTTATGTCCTAGAGCATATTCACATTTGTGAGTTCTCTCCAACCTTTCTTGCTTTAGATATTCTTATTCTGACCTTATAGTAAATGACTTGAAGTTGCTACAGCAAAGAGATCAGAAGTCTGATGCAGTAAAGCAGCAGGGCTTCTGAGGACTGAAAGCAGCAGTGCATAGCAGTACATTTGTTACAGGTTTACGTTTAGTCACAAGTACAACTCTCATACATGAAGCACATGAGCATTTCTCCACCAGCGTGGACATGTTCTTTAAAGTGACAGTTCAGACTGATTAGAGTTTGAATCCATGTTCCAGACTTGAAGAAAACAGTGCATGAATCTTGCTCAAATTGATGTACATTGCTGACTTTGTGCACCAGGACTAGTGCCTTTAGTTTCCCTGAACAGACAGATAAATAATCATCATATACAAGAAAATTCTAAGCCGGTTTCTGAGCCTCCAGGTTATAGAAGCTAACACCATGTTTTTTGGAGCAGTCTTTAAATCTCTGATCTCCCCTTGATCCCTCCTGCCCCTGATACTAATGGTTCAGGTTTATGGGAGAGATGTAAATATGGCCACTATCACTTTATGACACTCCAAGCTATATTTCTGTCAGGAACCATGTTTCTCTAACTGCCCCTCAACACTCCTTTACATTTCCTTCTGTGGCAACCTTCCTTGTGCTTAGGTGAGACAAACATAGGCTCTTGTCCTCTTCCATGACTGATAGTAAGGGGTAGGAAGAGAACAATAGCTGGACACTGTGTGCATAGGGAAAAGGTTTTCCTAAAGCTACTTTTTGGGTCTTCCTTTCAGTGTTGGAGGAATGATATTTGTGTCTTTCTTTCCTAAACTCAACACCCCTTACACAAAACAAAAATACTTGCCTTTTTTGCCAAGGAGCATAGAAATTGTTCTGGTGGCCTCTAACTCACTGCTGTCCCAAAGAGATTGGGCAGTGGGAAGGCAGCCTAAATGGGGAAGTGTTTTTCCTTGAGTAATCAAAATATTTTCTGGAGTTTGCATTTTCTCACTTCATCACAGCGTTAGCTCCAGCAAAGACAGGAGTAACTCATGCTGATGGTACTGGACATATGGAAAAGGGCTTTTGGAGTTCACCAGTTATTAAAAGGTACCTTATGAGTGCCCAGAACTAACTTCTGCATCAATGAAATGTGGATAGTCAATTCACGCTTGCAGCAGTAAATCAGAGCGTGGGCAAAGTACCTGTCAGGATTTCAAAAGACAAGAGAAAGTAAGATAAGACTGGGCAACCATTAGCATAACAGCTTCATAAATATATATATATATATATATGTACATGTATATGTGTGTGTGTATATATGTGGTTTATGAGAGTATATAGGTTACCCAGAGGATGAAAGAAAGGAGGTGCAAGAAGAGCTCAGTGAAATAAAAATTTGCAGTTCAGCTTTGGTGCAATTGGTCTGGAGGCTGGGGATGCAGGAGGGGTGACCAGAACTGGCACAAAGCAAGCACTGCCTGCAGGAAAGACATGACCTTCCAGTGGAGAGGAACTGAGAGAGAAAGCAGACAGCTGACAGGGTTTGATGATGTCTCAGCTGACATACAATGAGAGTTTTCTTTTGGTTTTGCAAGGTAATGGTTAATAACATGGAATGCGGAATGTTTAGCACAATGTTTTATACGTCATGATGTTCCTGCCAGAGATCTTTGTTTCTTTGATTTCGTAGTCCTCAGGAGCAACATGTACAATCTGAATCCCTTTTTGCCCTCTGATGCACTTTGTGCTGGTCATCAAACAGTTAATCTGCATTGCCTTTCAGGAGTCCCATCTCCCTTCTGCCAGGATCAGTGATAAAATTTTGACTGTGAAAGTGAGAGAGCCCATGGGCCAGATGGATATTTGGTAGCAAAACATTTGAAAGGCTCTTTTTGCAATAAAGAGCTACACGAAGTACTTGCTCTAAAGACAAGCACCAATATCTTGTCTCCACGGTACTTGTAATCAATATTATATTACAGGTTGATTAAATACCAAGATATTATAGCAGAGAATCTCAAAAGTATATTTTTAACTTTTGTTTCTCAAAAACAACTGTAGGAATTATTTAGAGAAATGTTGACAATACCAGAAAACAACAAAATCAAAATAGCAACATAATCAATATCTCTGAACATGCAATCTTGGCAAGGGAGAAACACTCATCATTGAATCAGTACCTGGCAGATGCTTTAGGTGAGGAAGAATATTACAACTTCATGGCATAAATGTTTGGCGCAGTTATCCTGTGCAAATAGATAATATAACATGTGGAATATTTTCTACACACAGCTTCTTAGACTAGTATCCAGTGTGTATATGAAAGGTAGATGCCACACAAAAAGGTGATGACATCCCTAGGAAGAGAAATAGAATAGTTTTAATCTGTTGTCTTCACAGATGTGTAATAAAGGGTATGTCTGGTGTGCATTTTACACTGGAAAACAAAAATGGGCAAGGAAGAGAATGAAGGCCGTGTGAAGAGCCATGGCTCACCAAGCCATAACTCGTAGCAGGAGGAGGTGTCTTGGCCCTCTTGTCTCTGGATGACTTTTCTCTTTAGGCTTTTTGTCTTTGGCAACAATCATTAAGTCAAAGTCTGTTTGAACACGAGTGATAAAGTCTGGGAGCAGTGTGACTAGGACGAGGCAAAGAGAACCTGGCTCTGTACTTGAACAGTTAAAAAAAGCTGGGCCACCACAATGCCCAGCAGTGGCAAAACAAAGATGCACCTGCCTGTTTTTCGGTCTGACATCTACACCTTGGTATGTGGTGGATAAAAATACATGAAGCAGTGCCAGGCTGAAGAATGCTCCCTCTGTGAGCTCCCAGAGAACAGACTTAGGGAAACGCTGTGTCAGAGACCAAGCCAGTCAGACCCACATCGTCTCCTTACATTCCTGTACCAGCTTACTCACTTTTCACTTACCAGAGCTCCTTCATTCAGTCCTCTCTTCAATGTCTTGTTACCAAAGTTTAGGTTTGTTCTTTGGGGGCATTTTTGGGTTTATTTTATTAGAGGAGGCTTGAGAGTTTGTTTGTTCCAATAAGCTGGAGCTGTAATTGGGAAAAGGGTTAAGCTTGCTTCCAATTAAGATAATTGACATGAAGTACACAGTTGTACTCTGAGAGAGAGAGAAATAAGTTCCCCAGCTGAGCTGTAGAAGAGAGCAGCTTTGTCTAACAATGAAGGTAGAAGCAGATGTTTAGAAAAACATGTAAAAGCAATCAGGAGGGGATTTATACATTTGGTTGTTAATTAAGATGCATGCATGAGCAGCCAGCCAGCCTAACTTCTGAGTTAAGAAAGGCAACATTGCAACAAGAGGTACAATGAAAGCTGTATTTAGGAGATTCCTGGGGTTTTAGTGTTTCTCTTTGTTGGAGGGGGGGAGAGGTGTTTGCTTAGTTTTTTTTGTTGTTGTTGTTTTGGGGTTTTATTTGTTTTTTCCTTTAAAGGAGGAACAGCCCCAAAGGTTTTTGGAACTTTCAGACTAGCATGTCCCCTTGTGTGCATCCTTCCTGACTGTTCTATTGATCATGGTAAGTTTGTTTCTCTTTCACTTAACTAAAGTAGGATATTATGATAAGGTCTTATCAGTCCATGAGCGTCTCCACAGCTAGTAAAAATATAAATGGTTTTGTGCACTCTGTGGTTTACCAAGGTCAAAAGATGTGTAATGAGTACTGGAGCAATTAGAAATAATGAGTGACTGAGGACTTCTGACAATGCTCATTTTTTTCTTCTGTGTGGGGAATAAAGGAAGTGGAATCAGCCTTTCTGTTTGTCCTCTCCTGTCTGGGGGGACAAAGGTGCTTCAGGATCTGGAGATAGACAGCTGTTGAAAAACTGTTAGTTGTAGCAGTCAGTCTGGAGAAAAACACAGAGTGGGTATTTGCAAGTAAGTGTCTGTATTGCAGTCAGGGAAAGATTTACTAATGTGCGCAAGAAAGAGGAAAAGCTTCAAAGATTTTGGATAAGAATATGTTGGTTTGTTTTTTTTTTAATTTGTGCCTTATCCAACAAACTCAATTTTAATTTACACAGTTGAAAGGAATGTTATGTGAGAGTAACATTGGAAGAACCAACACTGAATTCACTTGGCTGCTCATTTAAATGATCATTCCTTCAATTTTTATGCAAATATTTAAACATCCTAAATGTTTGCTCTTTTCTTTGGTTCTCTTGTTTGACCTGTCCTTGAAATTCATAGAATCACAGAATAGCTTGAATTGGAAAGGACCTTAAAGATCATCTTGTTCCAACCCCCTTATCATGGGCAGGGGGGACACCTTCCACTAGACCAGGTTGTTAGAGCTCCATCCAGCCTGGCCTTGAACACTTCTAGGCATCACAACTTTTCTGGGACACCAGTGCCAGTGCCTCACCATCCTCATAGTGAAGAATTTCTTCCTAACATCTAAACTTACTTTCTCTCAGTTTTAAGCCATTTTCCCTTGTCCTGTCACCACCTGCTCATGTAAAAAAATAATTTTCCATCTTTCTTGTCCCTCCAGCTTCCTAAAGGTACCGGAAGACAGCAATTAGGTCACATCTGTGCTTCAGGCTGAGAAATTCCAATTCTCTCAGCCTTTTCTCCCAGGAAAGGAAGTCCACCCCTCTGGTCATCTTGGTGTCCCTATTCTGAACTCACTCCAACAGGTCCATGTCCTTCCTGTACTGGGAATCACAGAGCTGGATGCAACACTGCAGGTGGGGTCTCACAAGACTGGAGCAGAGAGGCAGAGGAGGAGGAGACAATTTCAACAAGAACTTTAAAAACATAGAAGGCTGTTGGCTATAAATAGAAGATGAATATTTGCAGGGGGTTGTGGCTTGTGTGTTGCTTGTTGGGGGACTAGAGTAATTTTACATAGATAAACCTGGTAAACTAATGTTGGAAAACCAAATAAACTTTTCTGTCTGAAATGCTACCCTTTAGTTGAATTTTCTTTATGACTGAAGTGCTCTTTGATATAGTAAATCAAATAAGAAGAGAAGAAATATGACAGATTCTTCTATCATGTAAATACAAGTGGTTCTGCTCTCAGCCCATGTGGAGGGTTGCAGAGTCTGGTCCACCTTCCAGCAGGTGGACAACCAGGATATCTTCTGCTGCTACTGCCATTATTTAGACGATAAAAAGTTCAATCTGATGTTTTGTGAATCCTGCAGGGTTGCTCTGATGCATGAAGTAACCGAGCTGAGAGATGGGGTCACTGCAGCCTCTCTGTGCTTGCACCTGCAAGTGTGTGTGTGTGTGTGTGTGTGTGTCCCTCTGCTAAAGGGTGTGGGTGGCACTAGATACATCCTCCTATACAGTGCCATGCTCGATTCCCCTGGCTCGGTGTTCATATAATGAGGTAAATAAAAACTGCAGGCTTTTTTATTTACATCCTTGTGATCTCCTATTGTTTTTAAACGCTGGGGTTTTTTTTGGCTATTCATACAGAGGTCTTCTTCTGAAGATACGCCAAAGATAGCAGGTGGATATTTGGGCTAATTTCTCATCAGTTATAGAACTTGGTCCTATGATAAACCCCATATGGGTTTCAGTGCTAAACTGTTTGATTTTGTGGTTCATTCTAATGCTTTTAATGAAGTACTACTTTGCTGTGATCTTTGCCACTCTTTCCTTTGTCCTTGTCCTTTAAATATGATGGAATTTCTGGAGACATAGACAACTCTTTTACTGAGGGAGTATTAAAACGAAGAATTTTCTCTGGAGGTTGTTCTTCTTATGTAAAAATATACTGCAAATGACATTTGGACTCTCCATAAGTGCAATGAGACTATTTTTTTTTTAATCTCACATGATGAAAGACAAATAACTGAACAGTGCTATTATAAATTGTGATTTTTATATGCTTAAATAAAGGCATCCTGCATGCTTTACCTTGACAAAGCTTCTGCTGCCTTCCTGGCAAACCTTAGCTAGTCAAAATTAGGCTGTGATCGTAGACTAATATCCTTCCTGTAGTAAGCATCACTGTGAGATGCCTTCTGGAATTACACCACTCTTGGGAGGCCTCAATGATCACAAAATAGTGATCCTGCTGCTTTTATAGCATGGTGCAAGCCAGACACTTAAGAATGGAATTTCAAAGACTGAGTCAATTTAGCCCTTTGTTTTAAAGTGATTGGAGAATCTTTTCATAGGTTTATCTTTATGACAAATACATAACATAGATTGAGAGAATTAGAAAAAAAAACAAGTTAGAAAAAACAATTTATTAAGTAATATCATATAAATAACTTGTTACAAAAATCAATTTGCAAAAAGGCAAATTCACTCTGTCTGTGAGAAATTGTTGTTCAAATTGGTTTCTCATCAAATCCTTAAATTTCACTTCCCCCTGCCCCCCAACCCCCAAAAAAGAAGCCAGTACAGTGAACAGGAAATATTAGGGAGAGAGTGCACACTTTCCATCTGACAAAAACAAATTGCCCATCCACGCTGCAGAAGAGAGAATCATTCCAGCATGGATCCCTTTGCAACACAGGGAAGTTCTAGGTGTAAACCTCTTGTCCCAAATGTCCCACCCTGCTGAGCAATGACCAGATCCATCCAATGCTGAGGCTCCCTTGGCACAACCAGGGGATGACATAATGAGAGACAGTGTGGCTGGAGTATGCTAGCAAGTAAATCTTCCCAGGTGGAGGTATCCTTTTCAAATTTATGCTTGGTATTTTTAATTAGAAAAAAAATCAATACCAAAAAGCATTTATTTTAAAGGGTTTAAAAAAATCACAAAAGGAGTTTGCCAGATTGATTTCGCTCAGTAACACAGTTAAGATGCACATAGCATTTATTATAAGGCCTTTCTTTTAAGTTTAATTTTTTCAAAGCAATGAAATTAATCACAGAATTAAAACAGTACAGTGATTCTGAAGAGTTTTCTATGTCAAAATCCAGAACAATTTTTGTGTTTGCAGTGTTCCTTTGTTGTGTTTAACCTGAATGCTTAATAGTTCTATAAGTCTGTATCTTTAATAAACACTAAAGTAATAGATCATAGAAAACTAAAAGCTTATAGAAAGTGTCTGCAAGTATATTTACATAAATAGTGCAGTCTCATAGGAAAAGTCAAAAGCCCATGGAAATAAAAAGGATTTCTCTATATGCTGGACTTATGCCTTATTTGTCAAATCGACTTTGTGAGAGGAGACATTTAAACATAGCAGCTCCTTTTAATTCTTTTTTCTTCTTTTTTTTTTAATTTATTTTTAAAGAAAGCAAAAGATACATGAAGAAAAATGGATAAGGGCAGATTCTGTAAAAACTCCTTGAAATCCAGTAACTCTACACACAAGACGATAGCTTTGTGGCTTTTAAGTGCCATGGGCCTGCCTTGCATATGACTGACTACCTCCCCTCACTCCCCAATTCACCTCCTATTTTCCTTCCTGAAATGCTCAGTTCTCTGACACTTGTACTTTCTATAACTCCAGCCACAGCTTTTGGATACCTAGCACTGAATTTTATGAACTGTTCAGGAAACTGTTTTAGTATATGACAAATACAAGTCTAGGCTCAAAAGTGTAATATTGCAAAATGATGGGCAGGATCAAGATTATTTCAGCTGGCTTAAATAAAATTGCTGAGGGCAGAGAGTGGTATTAAAGCATTGTGTTGGAGTTCTGTGTTTTTCTCTCTTGCTGGAGCAACGCATGGGTCTGTAGACATTAAATATTCTTTTGTTCCTCTTTAAGTACAGAAACAATCTCTGAGAAAAGAACTCTTTCTAAAGACTGAACTGAAAACAAAAAATATTGTGGCTTTGACATTTATTGGATGAGGCTGCTGTTTCACGGGTGTAGATGGGTTGGAAAAATCCTGCATTTCACAGCTTATGACATAGTTCATACTCACTGGAAGTAACATAATTATTGTTACTTTGTCAGCTCTCATTAGATGAGGAAGCTCAGACCACAGAGTTAATTGAAATGCAAATGGGCAGTGGATGGCAGCATCCATTTGGGACAGTGGTCTTCTGAAACACTTCGATACTTCCAATAGCCAAAGGAAACATGGAGAAACCTTTCTAGCAGGTGGTGGCAGGCAGAGCTAACACAGTGGTGGTTGCATAGAGTTGCCTGCTTAGAACCACTGTCAGGAATTCACCCTGCAGAAGGTCATCAAGATAGTTCTGCTGCAGAAATTTGACACGTGCCTTTCTTTCTGAGAGATCTACATGGAAATGGCCTGGATTTAAGTTGCTTGGTCTAGAAACGATGTCTTTCTCCCTATACAAGCATATCTCCCTCTGGTGTGTCAGTAAATTTGAAAGTGTTACAAGTCCACTCTTGGTTCTGCTCAGCATGGATAATTCTGGTCTTGAAACTACATGTGTAGATACACATTTCTAAAGCCATTTCTCTCTGCTATACTTCTCTATGACTGTTCTGGTTTTTTTATGGTACTGCAGATTTTAATTTTCTTGGTTTTGTGGGATAATCTTTTTTTGTTTTCGTAAGAGAGAAATGGAAAAGCTATAACTTGTAATGTAGACTGCTACCTCCTAAAGTGGATTATCTGAAGGTTGCCTCTTCCATTCACATTTAACAGTGAAGTAACACCTGTCCATAGAATGAAGCAAGACCAGAAAAAGATATCTGTTTCTTAGGAAAAATTTTGAAAATATTTCTGTTGGTACAGGTTCTTCTACTACCTATCTTTTCCAGCACATTTTTAACAGAAATAACTGAAAAAATACAGACAAATTGGTTTTCTCATGGTTAGACACAACTCCATCTATGTCAGCTTTGGGAACACATCTCAGTCCTATGATACTGCTGGTAGAGCCTTCTGCAGGGCTCTCTGCAAGTCTTTGACTCAGCTCTCTTCCAAGCACTTGTCTGCACAGAGAGATGTTCCAGCACAGCTGCACTGTAGGCATGGGCTGCCGTGTCTCCTCACACTGGTGCTGCTGTGGGACAGAATTGGGTTTAACCTGACGTGGTTCTCCTGGGGTAAAAAAAAAGCTCCAGCAAACACAAAACAAAAACAACACCCCACCAGTTTTCTAGGGTAAAGCGACTCTCTTGGGAGTTGAGACGAAAGAGTTATTGTAGAAACCTTATTCCAATTCAAGAGTAGAGATGTTATTGTTCTGCAGTAGCATGGCTGGCAGAGACTCCCAGGTCCCTGTTTCACATTGATTCCACTGAATTCCTTCACATCTTTTAATATATTTCCTGTTGTTAGGTCAGATGTTTTCCCACATTAAAAGCCAACTGCATTTTTATCTCTCTACCTGGCTTACCTAAACTGCCTAATAATATTTCTTCTTCTGAAATAGATGTGGTTGTAAGAAGAGCAGGCTTAAAACAGCCTTGAAAGCCACTTCATAGCCCATAGTCCAACAACTGGTTATCTACAAATGACAACTGTAGCACTGAGTGAAAGCATTGTTAAATACTCATTTCTATCATCTAGTACAACACCATGCAACAAAGTGCAAAGAAATACTGCTGCAAAGGTTTGTATTCACTGCAATATGGCACTTTAAATATTTAGTATGCAGTACTGATTTTATAAATTGCACTTTGTGGTACTGCCAAGCAAGAAGAAAAGAAAGAATTTAACTCTCCTTGCTGTATGAGAGATGCTAAATCTGTTTAATTTGCCGGAAAAAAAATAGACCTTAAAACCTAAATGTATAAATAATAATTTGGATGCAAGTTTGCCTCAAATTTTCTTAGAAGAATGCATTTGCTATTCAGGCACCATATTTGTGGTGACATAACATAATTTTATATATATAATATATTTACATAACAGGCACCAGTAGCCACCCTCTATTACTTACTGTGTCACTCAATGGACAAGATAAAACCAGCTTGGAATTAAAGGGAAAAAACCCCAAACCAAAACAAAACTTGCGCTTGGACTGCTACTAACAATCACTAAATCAGACAAAATCACTGTACAAACATAGGAAAATAGTTACAAGGAGTTCACTGATCCTCCTGTCTCGTTATCCCACCCAAGAAGTGACTAATACAGGCTGACTTGTAGGGCAGCAGGGCTGGCTTCAGCCAAGTGCCACCAACTCCCTCTTCCCAGTGAGACTGGGGTGGCATGCAGGGCTGAACACCTGTGTGGTGTCACAGCCACCTCCGCCATCCCCTCCACATACCAATCTGTTTCTTTGAGGCTTATGGAAGGGAAGGGACAGTTTCCCAGAGGACTGGCTCACTTTGGGCATCCAGCTGGATTCTGAGCTTGGGCTATTTGCTGGAGGCAACCCCAGAGTGAAGGGGAGAGAGGAATGTGTTAGGAAGCCACTGGGGAGAGCCCCTGGAGGGATATGGTGGCCTCACTGACTGTGTGAGGGGAGCAGCCTGAAGTGAAGGACCTGTGGCAGGTGGTGCTGAGCATCTGCTGCTCCTCCACTTATCTGAAATCCAGATGGTCTCTTCTGTCTGCCAGAGCCAGCTTTTGGACAGATTGCTTCCTAGAAGTTCCAATCTCAAGGAAGTCCTGAAGAGCTAGGCTTTTAGTATCTTAAATTATTTAGGGGCCCTGAAGAGGACACAATAAGGCTCTAGCCATGCCATTGCCATTTTGATGGGTGCAACAGCTCAGCTCCCCACTAAGTGATGGAGTTGGGAACCACACTCTCTTGGACTTAAAACACCCTGAGAGACCTGGGAGGCCGGAAACACCAGGGAGGCCGAGGGCTCTGGACCCTTGGAAACTGGGCTCCTCTTCTCTGAAAGCATCCAATCTGTAGTGTTGGGCATCTGCAAGCCATTAGCTGCTGTGCCCTATGCCCACAGGTGTGCAGTGCTCCTCACTGTGAGCGAGTCCTTTCCTGCCCAGCCAGGGCCACAGCATGGCTGGCTCATCCTCTTCCCTCTGAGCTGGTCCACAAAACCTAAAATTCTGTCATTGTGGTTGTGAAAGTCTAATACTTGGGATCCTACTGCTCTCTTTAACTCACAAGGAGTAATGAATTCCAGGGATTAATTTTTAATTGCTCTTAGTTTTCTGTTTATTAACTTTTTTTCTCATCTTTCTTTTGTAAATTTCTGGAGTAAATTGGAGCTGTTTAATTTTCAAAATGATTCACTTAAAATTTGAGGGAGGAAGAAAATAGATCCATTCCTGTAATTCTGGTATTAAATACTGTTTCATGAAATAAATGAGAATAGTCACATATGAGGTATTTTAAAAATAATAATTCCTTCTTTCCTTGGCACAGTGCCATATGCTGGTTCCCTACTTTGGGACACAGGGTGGTGTTTAACTCCTGCAATTTGATATGCCCCATGGCAGTCCCTTAGGGTTTTCTCCAGAGAGCCTCTCCTAGACAGCTGGATTTCAAGAGCAGCCACTATATGTTTGAAAAAACAACTGAAATACTGACTGGTGTGCAAGCTATAAAGAAAACTGTTTTGGCCCAAGATTATGGCAACTTCCCCCACCCTACACCTGGAAAAAAAAATTACTTAGCTTGGCAAAGCAGATAAAAACAGAGAAATTTGTGGTTAAAATTTTAGCTTTTGGTGAAGTTTTTAACAATCCTGGCTGAGTAATTTATTTATAAAAATGAGTTATAATTATAAACCCCCCTTTTCAGGCCACTGGAATGACCATGAATTCTCACTTATTTGTTCATCCAGGGCTTGAGTTTGGAAGAAGAAAAAAAAGGAAACAACTACCCAAAAGCATGAAAAGTTACTTCCTCTGGCAGAATGCCAGTTTTTCCACTTCTAAAGCATTTTCCAAATGACTTACATAGTTCTTGCAACATCCTGATGAGGTAGGCATTATTTCCCCATTTTACAGATAGCAAAACTGGGCAGACAGTCAGTCAGGAATCCACCCTGGACATCCAGGCAGAGAAGGTCAGGACAAAAAAAGCACTTTCCTCCTCTGCAGTTGCTTCTTTTTCCCCAGAGGGTGGCAGTCACCTTGAAGTTACTCCTCCCTGCCTGCAGGTGAGAACAGGCAGGAGGAGCTGGATATGAGCATCCTGACTCCAACGTCCCCAGAACAGTGGCCATCACTGAACTGACGTGCAGGTAGAGGCCGACTGAGGAAGTGCAAAGAAAAGCACAGTTATGATCTGTTCCTTCCTGCAAGTCATGACCTAATCTGGAGCTGGATTTGATGACTTTCCCTGTATTGCAAAGCAAGCCTGGGTTAGAATGGGGAAACCATCTAAGAATTATATATTGGGGCTACTGACCACACACACGTGCACACACACACATCTCTCCAGCAATGCTAGGTCCAAAGAATATATACAGAGCAGTCAATGAACTATATATATGTGTGTGTTGGTATGATTCAGTGCAATGGGGCAATGGTGAGTTCTAGAGAAACACTCAGGTTTAAATGACCATTAAGCCTCTCTACCTCTCTCATGAGTAAAATGTGTGTTTGATTTTCTTTTCTCAGCTTACTCTACTTGTATAATAAACCTTCATTCCATCAGCACTACTTTTGACTATAATACATAGGGTAAACTAGGGTACCTCATTACATTGGGATGTGCAATACACAATTGACAGAGCAGTTGTCTGAGCTGAATAATCTGAATACAAGTAAAAAGCAAGTGAGCTTTAACAGTAATATACTCCAATTTACAATATAAGCAGAACAAGTAAAAATATTGCTCCCCATCTGATCCTTTTTTTTTCCCTCCACTACTGCTGTGCCTGTATGATTGGCTTGGTAAACTGGATGCACTCAAAAAATAAGGATTTTGCCTCTTGGAAGCTCATAAAATGATACCAGTGAAAGTTTTCTGATGGCTAACCCACACAGACTGCAGCCATTAGACAATTCAAATGGGTAGAATAGAGAACCCTTTCAAACAACTGTGGAGAAACAGAAAGAAATGGCCACTTCACATATCCCAGTGCTGTTTCTGGGAATGAGGAAGAGAACAAAGAGAGAGAAAAAAAAAAATACAGCATATTAAGAGTCTTTGTCACTGTCCATTGAGCCGTACATATCTGCCAGCTTTTTAAACCGAGGTCCCCAGTCACTGAGGTAATCGTAGTCCTGATCTCCGTCCGTAGTCACCGACTCCAAGGAGCTGAGGGACTCGGCCACAGAACCATTACCTTCGTATGCGTAGGTTGCTAATGAGTCATATGGGGGTGCTGTTGGATCTGTATCATTTTCCTTTAACCTTTGGTTAATGAAATCTCTGACATCCGTGTTATCTCGTGCTGTTGCAGTCCGCCGCGGCATAAAAAGCGTTTCCGGCAAAATGTCTCTGCGTAATTTATTATCATCTATGGCTTCGGGATTCCTCAGCGTGCCAATATCAAATGCCTGGGTGTCTTCCTCTCCGCCACCTTCATCGTTATAACTGACAATGTTGTCTCTGATGTCTTCTTTGGAAATTATCAAAGGCTCTTTTTTCCGCTGCCGTCTCAGTGCTGCAAACAGCACCACGGTAACTGCAAACAAAAACAACAGCGAAAGAGAAAGGGAAAGAAGGTTAATCCCCAACTCCATTAAAGCCCAGAAGAAATGCTGAGCCTCTGCTTGAGTTTGAAGTTTGAGAGGATGTTTTGAAAAACTGAAAATGTGCACATCAGATTTTTAGGCTGCGCTTGCTCTGCCTGAGTTCCTTGGGAGATGAAATGGCACGGATGCACAGAAGAAAGGAGATGTCAAATTTGTAGGAAGCCAAGCAGAGTTCTTTTTGCTGGTAGGCACTTTGTTGCCCACAACCATATACTAATTTTGTCACCTTGAGAACAGAACTAGTTTCATGAGAGCTGGGAAGGAAGAAACACTTTCTCCAAGATAAGTAACATCAGATGTTATTTATATTGAACCCCTTGGACAATACGCAACTTCTGCTATGGACAAGGATGGTATCTACTGAGCTTAGCAAAGATCAATTTCAAGATAAGTAAATCTATCCTCCTCTGGGAAAAAAGCTTGGAATATGGAGTAGGTTTTCAGCCAGCACAAAGTCTGAGTTTTTTTAACTTCACTGGAATGTTTTTACAGTGTACATCACCTTGAAAAGTATGCAAATTAAATAATGGACTGATGAGATATGATAAAGGTATTTTTCAATCTGACAAAGGCAGATTTCTAGAACATATTTTATGTCCTTCATTTTAAAGTGTGTGTTTGCATACACATGTTTTTCATTTATTTGTAGGGAAGGAACTCTTTCCATGACCCTGATGCAAATTTTAATTTTTTACTCAATAGTGATTTTCAGTAGTGATGGAGAAGTGGACACAGAGTGTGGAAAGGGATATGGTCAACACTTTCCTATAGAAGTTAGTTTCAGATTTCTTACCTGGATTCTACATTAAGATGTAAATGGCTGAATATTGACAAATGAACAGTAGCAAGGAGCAGAGATGCATTTCTGCTGTCACTGTTGCTTTGGTAGTTTGAGGTCTGCAGTGCCCAGCATTTCAGCTCTGCTGTGCAAACTCCAAGAAAGGACACATCATGCTGTCTGTACAGTTTTTTTTCTTAGCAAAGCAAAGCAGAAATGCCTAAACTCATTGACATGAGATGATAAGGTGGATCACAATGATCTTTCATGTCAGCATTGCTTCTAAAATGGTGTGTAAGTCAAGAACAGTAACTGTTAAAGAATTTTTTTTTTTTTAGTCCTTTCCTCAGTTGTAACCTTTTAAGTTAACATCAAGAACTAAGGGTGACCCCAACCCATTCAACTGTATCATTCTTAGTTTCCTTTGACAGACAAATTCTGGTGGGTTTTTTCTTTTGGTTGGGGGAGATGGTTGTTTTTGTTTGTTTTTGTTTGTTTTTGTTTGTTTGTTTGTTTTGGTTGGATTTCTTGAGGGTTTTTCTGTTTGATTTTTTTTTGTTTGTTTTGGTTTTTTTTTTAATAATGAATTCCTCCGCAGGGTTGCTTAGAGCAAAATACTGTCTGTAGGTGTAACTGAGCATCTTGTAGATAGACTATGGAAGATCACCAAAAAGACAGGATAAAGTAGGAAAATATATGTCTTATCACAGGAATACTGCACATAAGGAAGAGCATCTGTCAATATGTGCTGAAGGGAAATGGATGGTGAAGTTGAAGGATTAGGAGAGGTGGTTCAGATTGCATTAGGATCTCGGCCTAATAATGAGGATTTACTTATGGTCACAGAAGGGTCTTAGTTTGAGTGATGCTTTGTCATGCTGCTGCAAAGATGCAGTTAGAGACAATTGTCTTCCTCAAGAGCAAAAAGCTGTGGCACTGTGTGGAAGGACTGGTGAAAGGTGTGTATGAAGACAGATAGCTGAAGAACATTTTGGGGAACTTGAAAAACACGATGTCAGTTTGGAATGGGCTTCTGGAACAATGAGTGGTAGAACAGTCTGAGAAAGCATAGCAATGACAGATTTTACGTCAAGGAGTTGCTGAAGTATCTAATTACAAAAACAGTGTTACACAGAACATGCAAGGATGAGACTTTGATAAATACACCACGTCCGATACGTGGATTTTACTGCTCTGTGCTGAACTTGCAGGAAAACGACTCCATCATAAGCTACATGTTGAAATACAGAACCTTTATTTGCATGTCTGTGTTCAGCAGTATCTGAAACCTCCTGATAAGATGCTAAACTTACTCAAACTGCATATAAACCTAGCAATTTACAGGCACTTTTTGCTGCTGCTAAACTTTGAGTTGTGGTTCAGGTCTGCCCAGAGTATTGTTTTTCACTCAGTAGTGGTTGCACATTCAAACCCTGCAACCAACCTGAAAATAGAAAATTATATAGCTGAGTTAATTGAAAATCTGCTTATGGTGCATGGTGGCATGAGCAGTAATTGACATAAAGTGCTGCTTAGCACACAGAATCAATTATTTTCGATTGACATAAAACAGGAAATCGTTTAATGTCAGATTGATATTAATGAGCACAGTTGTACTAACGAGTGCAAGACTACCTGCAGCATTACATTACTTTTTCTGGTAAGGAACTTAATACAAAGTGAGCTCAACCCTTAGGGGCAATGATACCATGTTTTGAAAAATGAATTTAATGGTGAATTAAAGATCAGATTGTTACTGTGGGAATCTTTTCTGAAAATGGGAGAGAGCTTATTTGAGGAAGCCATGACTATATTGTTAGAGTCTGAGAACCACAACCTCATCTTCGACTCGTTACTGGAGAGAGAAATTTTGTTAAAAGTAAAGATCAGGACAACTCTGCAGTGGTGATAAGCATGTCCAAGGAAGATAGGAGTATGATAAAAAGAAGTAGAATCATGAAGGAAGTATTTTCTCCCCTGCCTGACCCTACTGCTGTAAAATTGGTCTGACTCTCTTCTTTCCTCCTAACATCCTAATAACAGCTGCCAGAGAACAGCCTATGTTGTATTGTACAGTTGTCCTCAGATAAACACGTACAGATAATGGCCGAGTGACCAGCTATCTCTGCCGTACAAGAGGGGTGGAACCTGACAGGTATGTGAGAGATGTTGCTAGCTTGTTGTTGTCCTTATTTTTATATATATAAAAAAAAGTTGACCACCTCTAAGTGCCATAGCCAGAGCTCTGCACATCCATCCCAGTCAGGATCCAAACTCTTTGTATTCACAGGTGACTGAAATGGAGGACCCTGTAGCCTTTGAGAGAGTCCCTCAGTATCATTCAGCATTTTTTTCCAGCAGAAGAAAAGCACTGAGACTTGTTTCTCCTCAGTTTAGATACGGGAAGTTAATTCTTCAAAAAGAAGTTATCTGCCCTCTTTCTGTGGTCAACAGAAAGGGATGGACACCTGCAGAGGTTTATGAGTAATGTATCTGGTCCTCCTCAATACCAATAAAGGATGGGATGGGATGGGATGGGATGGGATGGGATGGGATGGGATGGGATAAATGTCTCTTGCCAGGTATCTCTTTCCATTGACCAGAGTGTGGAACCCAGCTGTCTCCTCTTCCTCATATATTGCTAACTTTTAGATAACTACGGTTAGATGGGTTGTGCCCTATACACCCTATCAGCAGCAGCTCTCAGAGGAGGGAATACAATAATATATGTACAGGATAAGACAATGATGTCTTTACTTTGCCTTTGTCCTAGTCTTGGAAGAATCATTATAGCAACGCAAAATAACCATGAAAGGAACAAAATGTCCCTGAGCTACTTACCAAGTAATATAATGATGCAGAGAAGAATGGCAATAAGAGCCCCAGTGCTAAGACCAGTAGGGTGAATCAAGGCTTCTGCATTACAGGACAGCATCTTTCCTCGATGGTCACAAGCACACACTCGAATAGTCACCGTTTCAGTGCTGCTCTGGATGGGGTAATCATTGTCTGATATTACCACTGGCAAGAAGTAGGTACTTGTTTCATGACGGTTATATCTAGTTTTTCGAGTGAAAATCCCCGCTGTGTTGTCTGGAAACACAAAGCATGCATTAAATCTTCATCTGAAGAATGAAAGCAAGGATAAGATAATAAAGAAAAGTCTTCCTAGAAATTCACCTCTGTTGTCCTGTAGTGTAAAGTTTGAGCTGCTGGCTGCCTCAGGAGCTAAGGAGAATGAAAACTGATGTCCACTGTATGAGTCATCTTTATCAACAGCACTTAATGTTTGTATCAGCTGAAACAATAAGAACAAAATTATCTCCTAAGTCAGTGAACTTTATGTTTATTTATGTACTCTAGAAAAAAACTTTAGAAGCAATCTTTTGTATTAATTTTTTTCTTCTGCTTCAAGGCAAATGACGTTGCTATGGTGAGCTTAAGAAAAGTCATCCACATGCTACTGATGCTGTTTAGGGTCACCATATTACTATATCCTATAGCACCAGTGAGTGCCATAATGAATTTGAAAGTTGGCAGGAAAATCATGTTGATTTCACCAGAAGACTTGGGTTAATGCCACTGCAGATGGGTAGGAAACCTTTGCATGTGAGAAGGAATAGAGATGAAAGGTGAGACAGTCCAAGCTGAATTTATATTTATCTACCCAAATCTCATGTCGCAGAAATTGTTTGGCTGAATCTTCCAAATCATCTGCAACTCTGAACTACTTCACAATAGGAGTGGTAGACTGAGAGTTATCTAGCAAGATGTAGTTGTATCACAGATAGGAACTCTAACATTTACAGACGTGAAGTTGTTTTTGAAGGAGACAGTGGAGGTGCCGGAATAAAGCAAAGGATGAAAGAATGAAAATGAATCAGGGGTAACAAGGTGCAGAACAGAAAATAGCATTCAAAAACATACCGTCATGTCAGCTGGAAGAATACTGAGTGAAATCAGATACTGTGCAGCTACTTTTTAATTTTGCAATTAAGTTTGATGCAATGCAAAGTACACCGCTTGATGAGGTAATGCAAGAGCAGTAGCAAAACTCATTTAATTTGGAATATTTTCTTAATACGATCAGACAACACACCTGTTCTGCCTTTGCGTTTTCACAGACGAAGGTCTCGTAGAACATGGCAAACTCTGGAGCGTTGTCATTTACATCCAAAACCTTAATGAACACTGGGACACGGCTGCTTTGTTTTGGGTTGTCTGAAATGACAAAACCAGAATAGAAATTTTATTTAGCCCAGTTACTGATGCAGTGCAGTGGAAGAAAAGGACAGACTTGGAGGGTCATTGCCTTAATTTTTCTCAGACCACTTAACTTCCTGTTGATTTCTGGTGAATGTGTTATGGGATGAGTGTAGTATCATTACTCTAATTCTGTGTAAACCTTAGAGTTAGGATGGATAAGGAATCCAGGATTTACAAATTCCTTTGATCATTCCAAGCGTGATTATGAATGTATGTGTGATATATGTAAATATAATACTGGAACTAAATTAAATCTATATATTAGCCTGACTGATACTGTTTGGTGGCAATGAAGTATCTAGAATATATTCCCTTCCTTAGCTCTCTAACAGGAAGAGTCATGAAGATGAGATTGATTGGGTTTTTTCTTCTCTACTTGTTAAATACAATACTCTGTGCACTACAAATCTGCTGCTACAAATCTTAAGCTACTACGATTGCCATTATTTTATAGAAATAGTATCCGCTATCACAGATGCTTTCTAACATGTTTTTAACTGTATTGTCTGACGTTCTAGAGTAAATACTGAAGTGTATCACCTGAAAAACATAAGCACTATATAGAACCTGCTGATCTCTCTATGTAAACAATCTTTTTTTTTTCCCTATAAGGACTGCTTAGAACCAAGAGATTGAAATTGACAAAGATATTCCAGAGCATAGAATATTGAAGAAAATACTGTCCTCTTTCTGGATAAAAAACATCTGGAAACGCACCATACTATAGAGACTATTCCTTTTCCTGTTGGGAGGAGGCAGGCTTTAGTCAAAATGATACACAGAAAAAGGAAGAAAAGCAATGGCAGTAACCTTGCCTAGAGACATACACGGGGAAATAGGAAAGATTCTGAGGCAAAAAGTCACACCATAACAATCACCAACTCTTAAAATGTATAAGATCTGGTCCCAAAGAAATTTGTCATCACTAATGGAAAGAAACCAAACAGACACTGCCATTGATCTACCTCCTTTGTGCTCATTTTCATACAATATCCACATAGGAGAATGTGAGAGAGAGAAATCTGAGGGAAAGACTGTGACTGAGGTAATTTTCATTTAAAATAAATATCTTCCCCTCTATTACATGAGGGCTTACACTGAATTTTCCCACGTTGATTTCCTACCCACATTAATATACTTTATCAATGCACTTTAATCTATCATTCAAGTGAAAAAATAGTGCAATAAAATATAGCAGATCTAAGACTCTATATTCATATACAAGCATTCATTATAGTAGCTTGTTGGTTTTATTATTATATTTATTCATTATAGCAGCTTCTATTTATTCATTATAGTAGCTTGTTGACTTTAATAAAAGTCCTATTAATGTGTTTATCATCCTTTTGTAAATGTGAAAATGCCTTCTCCAAAATTGGCACTGCTTATTTGTATTATAGAGCTCAGTCATTTGGACAAAATATTATGCTTTAAGGCTTCACAGTCCCATTGAAGTTAATATGATTCCATTAGGCATAAACCTCTTTCTAATATCAGCCATTGGGCTAAATTCATTCAATGTATAAAATAACAGTTTATGTATAATATGGACTAGGCTGAATTCTTTGCTAAAATACATCAATAAAAGAGTTGAATTTTTATAACAGGCAGAAATCAAAGGCATTCATTTGAAGTCACAGAACTATTGGCAAGACTATTTTGTATACTTTTCTAACAAATACATCCAAATTATATTGGCAAACATGTTTCTTCTCCTCTGAAGAAGGAGAATTGTTTTCTTTCCTACTTTTTAAACCTAAAACTACATATTTTCCTTTCACCTCTAGGTGCTTAAGGTTTTCACAATTTAAAATCATACTGCAATAAACAGAAGCTTCATATAAACTCTAGGCTCTATGAACATACGCCTCGTCTCCGATTTAATGGAAATTAAATCTTCAAGACATCTTCAAGTCTTTTTATTTTTAATATATATTTTGTGTCATCACCTTTCAAATTCTTTGTGCAAATTAATTCATGTAGGTTCATTTGTTTGCATTATATTTTAATTACTGCTGGGCTCCATCTCCATAGGCTTAACAAACTGCTTAAATCTATTTCTCTGTATAGGGACATGTTTTCTGCTGAGCCAGCAACAAAACTGGTAAAGTGGTGGGTTTTTTCCCCCAGAACACAGCCTCAAAGTCTTGCCAATGTTTGACTTACCCATAAGTGTTAAGTAACAAATATTAAAAAACACTCTGGGAATTGTCTTTGGTAAATCAGCTGTAATTCTGCAGCTGTGACTCACTAGACCTGTGTCCTGTGTTTTAATGCCAGTTTGCTGTCTGGCTGTGGCAGATGTACTGACCCGGTGTTTCACCAACTATTTATGTGCAGCAGTCACAGCATGATTGATTCCCTGGGCTGCTGAGCAATTTCAGCTCATACTGGTGAAAAAGGAGAACATTCAGAAATGGAGCAAGCTACATTTACTGACAATTCTAGACAAAGGCAAAACAATTTCTGTTTTTGTTTTTTTTTTTTTTTTTTACTGTAAAACAAAATCAAGAGCAGTCATCACTGAAAGGTGTTTCTCTTTATGACTTTATAATTATTTTTTTTGTATATCAAAGGGAGCACCCACCCATTTGAAGGCATATCCTACCTGTAACCTGTCTGGATATTTTTTTAGATTACTTCAGTGAAATGTACTTGGAGTTTGATGAGAAAATGTTGCTGAGAGTAATAGGTGATTCTATGGAAATTAGTGGAATGGAACTTTAAGTAGTCTGGCTAGAAATTTCTGGGTTTGCCACGAGAATAAGCAGTGGTACTTTCCAGTCTAGTCTCTTGAGACTAAAATTAGTGAAGTGTCCTGGATCAGAAAAGTACATTTCAACCAAAAAAAATTTGCCTTTGGAAGACCTCTACCCTAGTTCTTCCAAATTTGGTCTAGGCTTAGTAAAACACATCCTGGGGAGAAGTTTGTTACAGCCTGAAAGGATTCAAACTAAAGAGGAATAGTAATTAAGACAGAAGCTTGTGTCAAACACAAGAGGTTAAGTTGAGAGGGTTTGGTGCAGTAGAAGGTTTGTGCTTAGGGGAGGAAGTAAGAAACCAAATGAGTACTTCCTACGGATGCTAAGCTGGTTTTCAGACAGTTTTCTATCCTGCATGTTATTTCAACCCAGCTAAGGTCAATACAAGTGTTCTTGCTATTGTCAATGCTAAATGTTCTTGCTATTCTTTCCCTTTCAGGCTTTTATTTTTCCCTTTCTGCTCTACCAAGGAGTTGGCTTTAGTGTATAATTTTGGACCACCTTCAAGAACTTAATACAAACACAGCCATGTGACTAACATTCAGTGTTTGGTGTGCTGAAATCCTATACCTAGCATTAAAAGGTCCAAACTTTCATGAGAAGGAGAAAATTATTAATGTCCTCTCATTTCTATGGGCTCATACCCACCACTCCTCCGTGTAACCCTACCTGCTTGCCTCAGTAGCATTGTTTCACATTGGTTTTCAGTTTTAAAGAAGACTTACACAATAAAGTTGAGTCAAGTAATCTTGAGCTTTTTGCACTCTTCTCACTGTTAAGCGCGTAATCAAGCCATATACACATACCAAAAAAGAAAGTAGAGCTTACATTGTCTCAGAAAAATCAGAAGCTTTTTAGCCTCTGAGTTGCAGAGAGACATTGTGACAGTCACTGAACTGGTGTCTATATTAAACTTATCTACCATTCCACCATGAACACGGGCACTGCGGCTCTGCAAAAGCAAATGGAATTGCATTCCCTGATATTTGAGCCTGTGATATACTTATAGATAATGAATAAAAACAAAAAGGGTTGTTTATTAATGCCATCTCGAACACATCCTTATCTTAGACCCTTGGCATTTCGACTTCTAAAATGAGCATGTCTAGTATTATCACAAGATTACTACTTTGGAACAATCCTAAACTAAGTGACAGACTGATTTGTAGCTGAGCTTGTAATTTCATATGAAAGTGCACAAAAAGTTATAAACAGAGATGCATAAAACTGAGTTAGATCTGGGCACTCAGCTCAGCCCAGCCACTTCAGCCTTATTTGAAAACATCCAGTCTGAATGAGACTGAATTCAGCCAAGGAATGCAGTTTGGATTTAAACCATCTGTTTTGCTGTATGCCAGTTTCAGAATTCAACAACCACATTCAAAATTTAAGGCAGCTATAACTGATCAGAGAACCCAGACTGTCACTTTTTCTCCCTGCTAAGTTACCTCTTCATGAACTGTGTTCCTAATAAACACAAAATTGCAAATGACTTCTTGCAGAGTTACTGCTTCTTCATTAGTAGTGAGTGGGCTATCCATAAACCTCACATGTGCCCAGCTGTGCTTTCCACACACTCAGCTAGAAGGCTAAATTCATTACATCAGGGACAGGAGTCGTATTTCGGTTTAACTTACTGATCTCTGCTGCTATTACTGTAATGTTGTGCCACAGCAGTGTTTCCCGGTCAAGGGGTTTTGAAGTGAATATCGAACCATTTCCTGAATTGATGTTGAATACTCTGTCCATATCAGTGTGACGATCTACAGAGTACCTGCAAATACAGAGACAGGGGTTAGAGGAATGCACTCCTTTTAATTTCTATGTTCTAAAACCATTTTCTAAGACTAGACATCAAACAGCTAGTAAATGGGGTTTCCTTTTGTTTTCGGCACAGGCTTCAGAGCCTTTATGTATTCACACAAAGAGTTCTGAGCTACTGGATAATGACACATTGGAGGTTTGATTTAGAAGGTGGAGTATTGTCACTGAATAAATGAATTGCTGCGGAATTTACATACCTCTGAGAATCATCAAAGCTTTGTTTTTAGTGAAAAATGTGAAGTCTGTGTCCTGAAAGATATGAAGTTTATTTTAAGGCTGAGTTGGCTTTTCCTTTATAAAACCCTCTTTTTATGGTTTGATATCTCAACTGCTCCAAATCATTTCTGATACAAAATTTGACAGCCAGGGTGCATTTGTACCTTTCACTTCCCAGCTTTTAAAAAGGTTGCCCACCCAAACCAAGTCAGCACGGAACAGAGATTCATTATTCCACGGTACATATCACACAAAGGTTTGTTGTAACTCATTAAAACTAACATTCTCAGCCCTGCTTGATAGTATCTATATGTGAAAATGAATGCTAACGAGCTCTGGATGAGCTCAGAGTCTAAATACGGATTCAAATTTTCAATCTGATCTCTTGCTTTTTCAACTGAACTAAATCCAACTTTAAAAGTAGAACTCTCCAATTCTCGGGAGAGAGTGCTACCACCTTGATCCAAATGCTGTGACTTGGTTTTATCTCTCCTGAAGGGAAAATTCTTGCATAAATTACGGAGGGTTTTGACAGAAATATGTCTCTGATGTTGCCAAAGCAAGCATGCAGTTGCATTATTCTGCTTCTGTTTCAAGCTCAACCGTGTGCTCATATACAATGCAGGACAGATCCTTAGGAAGCCCAGTGTGCTCCCTTGGTCTCCTTGCAGGCTACATCGATGGAGACAAGGCAGCTACTGCTCTCCCTTGTGTCCAGACAAGGGTAAGGATAAGAGCTGAGCTGGTAAGCAGTCAGAAGAAAACTGGGCCAGGAAAATGACTGGCAGAGTTTAGTGCCACCACAGAATTCAGGGGAATGCAGAGGCTGAAGAAAAATTTCTCTCCCCTGCTCTGCCCTAGAAGCAGCTGCAAGACACATCCTCTATTCTGCACAATTTCCTAGCGCCTGTGCTGTGTCTCTTAAATTCTGAGAAAGACCTTTCATGAAAGAAGGAAGGAATAGAAGAAACTAGATGAAATGCGGTTCGGCCAAAATTTTAAAATGAACTAACTTGCAAATTACATTGTAACAGATTTTTTTTTCATTGCAAATAGAAAAGTGAGATATAATGCCTACAGCAAATTAGACTTATTAGGTCTTATTCCAAAATACGAATTTAAGTGAAGCCTAGCTTTCTAAACAAAACAATGGCAAGTATTTATTATTTGTACTAAACTGTTTTGCTTTTTCCATGGTAATTCCTAGACATTCAAAGGTATTAGCACAAAAAGCTAACATATTTTTGTAGGACTTGCATGGGCACACTTTGCTAATTCTTCAGGAGTTCAGATTTAGTTTTCATTCATTGCTGTTACTTCACAGACAATACTGCAATTTTAGCTGCAGGAAGTCAGCTGTGGTGTCACTAACTCAGTTCCTTTATGCAGCATTGTGACATTAACATCAGCTTGAAAATTGCTGCTTTGTTCAAATCTAAAGAGCATGTGTGAAATTGTTGACTTGGCTGAAACGCTAAATGGGAATAAGTTAATACAAACTGGTCTGACTCTTTTATATTTTGAAAGTATTTGATATGGTAAACATTTCATTTTAACTTTCATTCATTCAGGCTTTTAAATGATAGTATGTTGGTATCTTGTGAATTATTTTCAGATATTCTGTAGCTCATTTCCACACCTTTCAACTAAAATACTTGGATATTTCCATTTTGCAGTTAAATCTAGATTTTGTATTCTTCTTTGAAATGAAATATCAGAATTTTCCATAGATTAGCTGTTCCAGCTAACTGTAATACTATGTTTCAGACTCTTATTCAGCAAGACATTTAAATAAGCAACCAGCTTTAGGCATGAGCTGTCTGTTCATCGGGTTTTTTTCTTCAATTTTACTTTCACTCCAGCTTCATATTTTGAATGGACTAAAAATATCTTACTGTCTTAGCACATTTTAATGTCTTGGTGTATTGCAATTACTATCTTTGTAAGATTTCCCAAATTCAATCTGTGGTACAGTATCTGGAAGAAAAAAAAAAAAAAGGTTCTGGACTTTTTCTAAGATTACCAGGGTGTAACATTGAGGGCTTCTTCTTCAAGATATTAAGGTTTTTAAAGTACAAGTATCTGTAAAGCCATATGTATATTCAGTCATTTGTAAAGTGGAAACTCAAACTCAGAAAAATAAAACCAGCAGAGACAGTTTCTTAATGGAATGTTAATTTTATTTCTTCATATCCCAAAGAAAATACATACAAGGTCAGTGCATTTAAAGTATATTCCAATTATACCATTAAATCTGGTCTAGAAGGATGATTTTAATAAGCTAGACTTTCACTTCTGTTTCTCAGTTTGCATAATCCAGTCTCTTTTGATCAAGGATTTTTAATTATGTTGAATTGGTGCTGATTGTGACTTCTGGATCACAACCTAGTAAGAATTAAGTAGACAACATCAAGCTAATTTTTACATTTATTTAATGAAATTACGGGTGTGTATTTGTCAGACTTCAGGACTTAATCTCTTTCAAGCTTTGAGGAACTGACAAGCTAGGAAGTTAAAAGGTATCTATGTAGACTCTAGTCTCTCCTTGTACATAACAGGAAGAAGGGAAGGGTAAAAGAGAGAATCCAACACATGCAAATATGTTGTCAGTAAAATACACAAACAAAATTTAGCCTTACATTTGTTTGCAGATCATTTTCATCTGGGGTACTTTAGTAAATCAAATCACAGCAGGAAGACAGTTCCAGTGACTGATGAACTTCATTATGTCTCTGAGGAGTTACTATAGCAAAAAAACTCAGCTAGCAATTTAAAAAGATCTGATGTACAATACAGCAGTGCCAGTTTCAGCATTAGTTTTTTATCAGTATGCAGAGGTTCATATTATTTCTGTGTAGATCAAACACAAGTAGAATGCAAAATTTTTTTTATAACACCTCTGGACTGCAGAGTGCTCCTTGGGAGTGTCTTAATGTTACTACACTTGGATACATATTCAAATATAGCCAAACATGTATTGGTGTATTTTTCTATTTTCTCAATGTCGTCTCAGAGCAAAATTTACTTATAAGACAGATGTAATTTCGCTCTACCAATACACAGGCCACAAATGGTTATGCAGCCTTACAACCAGGGCGGATATCTGCTTCATATTTTGCTATTGCTTCACTGTCTTCTGATGCTCAGCAGCTTGCTGCCTAATGTAACCACAAGTCAGGAAGATTTGTGGGTCAGGAAGGGATGTGTGTGTGAATTTTTCATAATGCATTTTCATAATGATATTGTGAAGGTTTCCTTTAATGGAAGATCAAAGGGGCTCTCATCTAACAGAGTTAGGGCTCAGTTTGTTTAAGAAGAGAAATCTTCACTTGAGTAGAGGAGAAAATGGAAGGTTTTCATTGTAATATCAAGTGTCTAAAGATTTTATTTTTAACCGCCAAGAAAAATTGACAAGCAAGTGACAAGTCATATATATACAGTCTAATTGCATCTTCCCCGAAGCTCAGAGTGAAAATCGGATTTAGCATCTCTATTGCATGATGGAAAAAAAAAATTACCCTGTCAAAAAGATGCAGACTCAACCCATGCCCCTAAATTCTAGCAGATACCGAAGATATTAGCACCATAAAATTACATTTATTGCAAGTTAACATCTCTCAGGCTACTGCTCTCTGATGATTTCCTTTCTCTCTTACTGATTTTCATGTTTTTCCTTGCTATGCTTATTTCTATTACTCTAATCTCTTTCTGATTTTTATTTTTCTTCTCCTTGCATTTGGCTGTTGTGTGCTATTAAGGTAAGAAGTAGACAAGCTTTCTGCTGCACTGCATCAGTTTTGACACTTCTACTACATTTTTGCTCAATAACTATCTGATACTAAAATATGCAAAGTACTTATATGGTATTAAAGAACTGCCCTTTGAAAGTTAGATAAGTTTTAGCACACACATTCAATTAATAGCAAAGAGCCAGTAGGCAGTACTCAACAATGAACAGCACAGTCCCTATCCACTGTAAATCACTTATAATTAGGAGCTGGTGCTGGTGTGAAATGCAAATGGTTGTAGTTATCACCACAGGGAAGAAGGGAAGCACTCCCCTTACTCTCCAGTACCATTAGATATAAAAAAGCAGGTTCCTATGAAAACTGCAAGGTGTCACCCCAACCAATTTTTCATCCTTGTGCTAGCATGTCCATGCCCATGAAAATGTGCTATAAAAGACGTTCATTCTGTCCTGGGGCTTCACCAAAGTCAGCAAAACATTATGCTACTCTTTAAGTGACTATGCTCTGCTGGCCCAGAATGCAAGAGAATTACTGCATGTCATGATAAAAATTTAAGAAAACTTTAATTAAAGTTTGAAGGTTTAGTCTTGAACAAGAATTCATGTGTAGGGCATGCTATGCAAACTGAAGATAGTTTCTGCCAGAAACATTTTAGATTTAGCTTGTTAATCTAGGAAATTAAAGTTATAATATTCACTGCTCTCACAAGATGAGCTAAGAGCTTAAAATTTACTCACTACTGTAAGAAATCTTGATGAAAGACAATTGTTTGCAGAAGTGTAAAGTATAGATGGACTAGATGTTTATTAAATCTGCACTATCTTGATCAAAGGCTACTATTGAATTTCCAAGGTGCCCAACTCAGAAACCTGCTGAAAAATGAACTGGATTTAATATTGCTGCACTTTTCAATTCCTCTTCTTGTTGCCTTTTCAGTAGCAATGAACTTTAATTAAAGAACACAACTATTTAAAAGTTCTTTAGTACTCTATCCAGTATGGCTTAATTACTCCAGTATGCACTGAAACAATACACAATTTACAAAAAAAGACTTAGGTATAGCTACCCCAACCTTAACTTTCACTAAGAACAGTTTTTTAATTCATGGCAAGTTTGATTTATGAAGCTCATGAGACTGACTCTTACAAGCCTTGCACTGATACAGGTGATATCAGAGCCTGGGTGTGCACATGAGCTGATTTTGAGGCATTTCTACTTGTGATTTAGAAAAGATGAATGTGGCCTCTGTTAAGCAGGTCTGGACAGATGGAAGAAGAAAAGACTGCTGAATCACTCCCCTGTCATTTAGCCAAGAGGATGTACTGCACTGCACTGGAAAATGTTAAAGGTGGAAGGAAAACACTAAGAGTTTCTTATTGGTCCTTTTGCAGTAAGTTTTCTCATGGTAGAAATAACCACATACATTAGTTACTAAAGAGATTAGGATATAATTCAAGATACAAAGGCCATGCAAACACATTCACACATACCTAAATATGCTCAAGTGTGAGAAATCATTTACCACGTACAATACTCCATATTCAAGCAAGCCCTACAATTCACATTGTTACAAGCGAGGATTTTTTTGTGTGTGCTGACAAGATAAAAACAAAATCAAGGCTGTAAAAAATTTACAGGCAAGCTGAAGTAGTATATGCTTACTTGACAGGGTTCTTGGCAGCATCTGGATCCTGAGCAGTTACTGCTCCTATTACGCTGTTTAATGGAACATCTTCTTTCACTTCCATTATGTATGCTGGTCTGCTGAACATGGGGGGTTCATCTACATCCTCCACCTGAATTCTGACTGTAGCTGAGTCCTTGAATGGCCCCAAGTACAGGAATCGAGGGTCCACATGAGTATTGGTAGCTTCCACTTTGAGAATATACAAGTTTTTACTTTCAAAATCCAATGCCTGGGAAGGAAAAAAAAAAGAGTTTAAGAAGTCTGTGGGGATTGTTGTGATCCTCAGCCAAATGAGGTGGGAAGTCATGGGGACGCCTGTGCTAGATAACAGGAGCCTGAACTGGAATTAAAATGTCAACAGAAAGGAGAAAGGGTTCTATGCCCAGATAATGCATTAGGAAGAAAACCACTTTTTCAAGGAATTCTATACCTGGAACTCCTAAATACCAAGCAGTTTTCTCATATAGCCTTAACTCTTCATGTCTGTTATTCTGTCATTTTTGGCATTTTGATGATTTCTTATCTATTTCTTGCCTATAAGCACTACACACAAAGGGAGGGAAGATTTTCTAGGTGCTGCTGGTTTAAATACTGGTATTTCATCACCAAAATGAAACACTGTGGCATGTAGTGTCTGGATATCCAGGACCACCCACAAAGCCACACATTATTTAATGATAGGCTATGACTATAGCACATCCTGTTAAAACTATGAAGAAACAGCATTTAGAGACTCTTTGTTACTACTTGGAGAAATGTGGGGACAGAGTAGTCACCCTGTTTTTCCATTACATTGTAGAAAATTCACAGTTTCTGCCAGCAACAGACAGAAATACAAACGGAGTTAGACTGATATCATAATCAAACCCTGGAAGGCATCTCCTAAAAAACAAATAATGACAGGTGTCGTACTGATATCAGCAAGCAAGTGCATGTTCGGAAAATCTACACAATGTCTATCTAGTGATGACTGAACTTGAACTGATGAAGGATGATATCTGATAGAGAATCAAGTTTGCCTGATAACCCACTGTAAACAATATTTCTCAAACTTTTTCTGACAACCAGTGTGCAGCCTAGTAGATGATGTCCACTGTGATCTCACAAGGCACTGATTTTTTTTCTAAAGCAAACGCATGATGATCAATTTATTAAACTTTTACAAAATGTGAGTCAAAAGAAATTTTTCTATGTACTTTAATATATTACAGCTGCAGAATCAACATCCTTTTATAATGAAAAATGAGCAGTGTGATACTTATTATTTCTGTGGTCTTAAGACAGTATCTTCTACTAAGTGAGCAAAACATGTAAGCATCATAGGGAGAAAAATCACAGTTGGGTGGCAGAGCTTCTTTGAGTTTTTCTGTGAGTATATTCAGGCTGTAGAATTTTTTCTCAGTTGCATTCCACTCCTTAGGCAATTTAGTCTCTCAAGTCCTCCAGAGTTTTTGCACTGATTTAGTAAAGGAGATATAAAAGGAAGGATACCAATTGCTTGCATGAAAGAAACTTTACATATATAGAGATTCCCAACAGATAGAATTCAAATTAACAAAACATGATGTTGCACTAAAAATGAAAAAAAAAAAAAGTGCTAGATAAAGTTTTGACTGATGTTTCAGAGGCTGGGATTAAGTGTGTTAGGTACCTTTTTCACAGTTATAATTCCTTCCTGTGTGTCCTTGTCTGTGGTAATTCCGAACATGTCATACCCGTCCCCCTCGGTGATGCTGTATTCAATCTCTGCGTTTTCATCCACGTCAGCATCATTGGCTTTTATCCTGCCAACAGGGGAGTCGAGTGGCGTAGACTCAGGAGCTCTGAACTGGTATGTGCCTGCAGCAGACAGAGAGGGAAATCTGGTTAGTCAGTCTCAAGGTGCTTTGGACACCGCCTCCCATCCACTCCATGCTGGGCAGGTGCAGGTGAGTTAGTGAGTCACTGGGTGCATAGTCCTTCCTGGGGCAAAAGCCATCAGCTTCTGCTGTATTTTCATGTGGGTAAAGTTACTTATTTTTCTATCTGTTTTTTCATATGGAGGATGGGCATTTTGCTTTGCTACAAACATATAACTTTAGCAACAGATGTCCCTTTATGGATGTTCTCATGGTCTCTGTTGGCCATATCAGAAGTGTGTATGAAAAATGTCTTGAGGCCAAAGGACAAATATTAAGAATTTTCAGAAGCTAGCGCAGCTTAGTAACACTAAGCCTGAATCCAGCTCAAATGCCGATTAAGAATGTACCACATTGAATTTTTATTGGAAAAATCCCTCTACTTTTAGTGTTGGCATTATGAAGCTGTATCTTTAGCTTTTACATTGAAGACACTTATGTCCAGAGATGTATAATTAACTCAATGGGTGCAGAGTGTTATACTTCTTCTTAAGTTGCTCTAATTTAAATGGAAACTCTTTGCCCACAGCTAAGAACAGACTTTGAACCTAAATGACAAGTTGCTTCCAATAACTTTCCCAGTGACTTAACTGCCAAAGCTCACTGATTTGTCTGATAGTATCTGCAATTATTTTCTGTAACAGCTGCTCTTGACTTTGACACACACTGACACTGTGATACACACACATCATACAGAGAGCAGTGGCTAGACAAAGTAAAAAAAGAAAAAAAAATAGAGAGAAAGAAGGAAGTAAAGAGAACAGGAAAGAGAAGAGGATGAAAGCTGAATCACTTTGAATCCCTTACGGCAATGAATGGTCATTAATAGAAATTACTTTCTAAGAGAACTTGTGGAATTGATTCTCATAAGCATCACACACATATCTACCGAATTATTTAAGACAGGGGAAGTAAATTGGCAGAAATACCCAGTATATTTATGTACATGCTTTTGTTTCTGTATAAAAAGAATACAGGAAAATTCTTTGTGGCAAATGCTTTCTGGTCATAAACATTCATTTATATATAATTCCTCTCGGAATATTTTTGCATTCTTAAATAAATTTGTTTCAAAACTTCAATATATTGGATCGCAACAGATACCTTAAAATACAATCAATCATGGATTCTGAAAGAAATAATAAGGAACAAGTAATACAGATTACGTTGATCAGTTATTTAATAGGTAGGAAAAATAGGACTTGCTTCTGCACATTCATCACGTCTCAGATTGTCAACTGCAACTGGAGCAAAAATATTAAATATTAATTTCCCAGCTATTGCAATTAACCTTGGCGTGATGCTATTGCTTGTTTATGTGTTCTTTTTTTGCTTTCCTAAAGGAAGTTTGATACTCAGTAAATTGACAATAGAAGAAACAAGAGCTAAGGCGAACAAAAAACAAAACAAGAACCATTTTTGTCCATTTTAGTGTTAAAACACAGAATGCAAATATTTCATACTCTGGGGGAAGCGAGGTGGGTTGTCGTTGACATCAGTCAGTGTGATGTTCACGGTGGTGGTCCCTGATAATCCACCCATCTGGCCTCCCATGTCTTTAGCCTGGATGACCACTTGGTATTGCTCCCTGTTTTCACGGTCCATGTTCAGTAAAGCAGTTTTAATAATGCCTGTAAACATGAGAATTAAAGAGTGGGGAGTTCACAGGTAGTGACTTTGACGGAAATTCTTATTAAAAGAACAAAACAATCTCTGCGTAGTAAGTAAACTTTGCCCAGTACAAATATTTACTGTTATGAGATGGTTCATTAAATTACAGACTTGCCATGTCACATCTCAGGCTCCTGCCTATGTGACAGACACAGTATAAGTGGTACCCACAGAAAGATGTTCTAGTTATTTGTGAGCCATGTTATTTTACATAACTATTTACCCTCTTTCAGTTCCATGCTAAAATCTCTCAGTGAACTGGAAAAAGGCTGTTTGTTCATTATTTTGACAGATGTGATAAAAAAAAAAAGAGAAAAGCTAACTTCAACAAGACACCATTAAAGAGTGCAGCAACATTAAATGAAAAAAGAGAAATTAATTAAGAAAATTATGAGCACCAAAACATGCCTGAGTATATATATACTTCTATTTGTACACTGATTTAAATGATTTGCCAGTTACTTCCTTATTCAAAGGCACAAATACCAGTTATAAAGCCAAATACTACTGAAATTCAATCATTCAGATTTACCATGAAGCAAAATGTTTGCATTCTCACTGGGTCTCTCAAGGTAAGAACTGACTCCTCTGTAGGCAAAAGGGATGAAATTCAAGTACTGAAATCCATGACAAAATTCACAGTGGCCTTGAAAGAGACATGTTTCACTCTAGGAGTTCTGTAATTGATTGCCATGGCAGGAAGATCAAGACTGTGGTTCACTTAGCTTCCTGTCCCCCACACAAACCTCTTGATAGGTGAACTCCCATCTACTTTATCCTTATTATAACTCTAGAAGAGCACACACTCTACTGTCCGAGTCAGAAAAAGTGCATGAGTACAAAAATCCTGGCTTCTGTTATCTAATACCTTATGCTTGAAGGGAAGCTCCCTTTGATCTTGGCTCTTTTTTCAGAATTGTGTACATCCTTTCAACTCAGGTTTCACTTTGCAACGTATAGTTTCTCCTTCTTTTTCCCTATCTGAGTCTCTAAGATCTATGTAAGAAACAATCATAAACCTGATGTTTGGGGTAATCTGTTTCTTTCCAGTAAAGATGCTGAGGAGAACCTATTTCCCTAGCTTCCAGCAACCTAACATAGTGGATGTTTGTACTGAAGGAGTTTTTTGAGATGGTTTGTTTCTTTTTGGAAAATTTAGTCAAAAAGCTTGGGAAGAGATTATCTATGTAGTCAGGTAGTCAATGGTACACCAGATTCAGTCAGACAGAATACATATACACAGGTTCCAAAGCTGTCTGTTAGTCCATTAAAAATTCCAGTCACTGTGTATAATTTAAACATCTTCCAAAAACAGAACTCAGAACTTTGGGATTCTATTTGTGATCTTCTACTTTAGCGCAACAGTCAATTTTACCTCTTCTATCATTACTCTTAATTAAGATTTCTTTCATAAAATTAGCATTAAAGTGATATGTTGCAGATGTACAGAAATTATAATTACTTTGAACAAGTTTTGAAGAAGCAGACGGAGGAAAAAACTCATCTGAACAAACCCTCAGTCTTAATTTAGCCATTATGAAGATCTATGAGGATTAAGCACTTTTTTCCACACCCACCTGTTTCTCTCTTTCATCTAAAAGCCAACCTATTTGGTTTAATTTAAGCATCTACTGCAGTGTCTGTACCCACTGCTTGTTAAAAATGATTGAAAACTGGTTCACATCCAGTACTAATTGTATTTATTAGACTTTGCTGGTAAGATTAAAATAATGTAGGTGTCATGTTTACAGATGTATCGCTCTATTAAATTTGTCAGATTTTGCAATGAGTAAGATGTAATCTCTTCAAAGTTTTTTTAGTAATATATCCTAGCTCGGCTTAGCGTGTCATTTTGAATTACAGATATTGTCACAGAATGACAGATAAGGTCCCCTGACCTGTCTCAGATTCGACGGAAAAATATGGTTGTCCCTGGAGAATGCTGTAGACAACTTTAGCACTATTCCCATATGTAGGATCATCAGCATCAGTTGCAGTGACTTGCACAACAAAGGTACCTGCAATGAAAAAATTAAAGAAAACTTAAATTAATAGGTTTTTTTAATAGCCAACACAGTTTATGACATAAAGAAAAAAAAATTCATGCTCAGGGTAGACTTGTGGCAGAAAGTTAGAAATAACCTATTTTGTAGAATTTTCTCTGTTCATGAAGGACATAAACTCAAAATGATACCTGCCGTATTCTCAGCTCATTCAAACACAGTTATTGATCAGGTATATGAATCCTTCATCAGGTTTTTCATGAAGGAAACAGAAATGCACCCCTCTCCAGACATTGTAAGCATTTAGAATTTGAATTGAGGTCAAGAATATACTTTTGCAAATCTATTTCTGATCATAAGGAATGTAAATATGGTCTTCTTGAGAAAGAAATAGTGTTCAATCCTAGGCAAAGTGTTAAGAAACATAAAAACTAGCTTAGGTTTTGGTATTTAAAACCATTTGTGAATAAAGTGTTCACATATTAAAATGTGAATATTAGGTTCTCACATCACCAGATGAGTTTTCATCCATGAGACAAGTCCCATGAATAAGGGGAGAGCATATGCCCCAAAGTCTTTATTTTTATATTGCTTGAGCTTTATTTTAATCTCATTCTTTACCATGATTAATTAATGCTTCTCTCCCTGGACATTATTTCAAATTAGAAATGTGCTTCTTGGAATTCAACCATCCATTGCTCTCTAAATAAGAAATAAAATGACCTCCCTAAGAATCAAAGAATCAAAACCTGTCAATTTCTCAGGGAAAGATCTCATCTTAAAACAATTTTCCAAAGAAGTTGTTTGTTTTTCTTCTGTTTGCTTGTTTGTTTGGTTGTTTTTTTGGTTTTTTTTTTTTTCTTGTCTTGATTGATTTTTAAAGCTCAGTATATTTAAAATCGATAGAAAGGTTTCAGTGGACTTCAAGGGACTTTGGAGCTCTTTTCTTTTGTATGGAAAGAAAACAAAGGTCATAGGAAGTTATGGCATATCTCAGAACCAGTGTGGGCAACAGATATGTGTACAACCCCTTCTGTACCTGCCCTTTTCCATTTTGTTTACCTTCCTGAACTAAATAAAGGTTGCTGAACAGATCTAGGTGTAGTATTGACACAGATGACCATGAAATACCATATTCCTAACCTGTATTAAACTCAGGTATCATGTAACAGTGCTCACCTCACTATCATTGACATTAAACTGGATGGTATGGCATTTTTTTTTTGTGTTACAACAGAGGGAGTGTGTTTCACCCAGCTGACACCTCTGATTCCAGCAAACTCTTGTCACTATTTTCCTGGATTTAATTTTTTTTTTTTTTAATGTCTCAGGTGCTTTTAGTCGAGACTCAAACAACAGATGTCTCTATTCAACACCTGTAAACTCTGGGCCCTTCAATAACTCCACAGAAAGAAGCCAGACCAGACACTGAAACCAGTTATTAGTCAGCACCTACCAACATCTGACATTTCGGGAATGCTGGCATTGTAAACGTCCTTTGTAAACATTGGCTCATTGTCATTGATATCATGGATCTTAATGATGAACTCAGATTCTGGTTCCACTGGTCTTCCAGTCCTTCTGTTAATAGCCTGGGCACGGAGTATGTATACAGGCTTTTCTTCCCTGTCTAGTCTCTTTGTGGCCTGGATGTCACCAGTGTTTTCATTGATAATGAAGAGATCTCCTGCTCCATCTCCAGAAAGGATGTATTTAAGTGATCCATCTCCTTTATCCTGGTCTGAATGCAGCTGGTGGTGAAATGGGAACAACAACAAAAAAAAAAAGAAAAAAAAAGAAAGAAAAAGAAATAAATAATTGGGACACAGTTCTAGATACTTTAACCGATATCCTGATATATGCTTTCCTATCAGTAATACTCAGCCAGAAGGCTGTACACTGCTTTCGGGAAATGAGTTGATACTACAGTAGAAGCAATGAGTAGATTGAGTTGTGTCTTGATGCCAGAATTGAAATGGTCTGCAATATTGTAAGAAATTGCTTGAGGATAACCATGAACTGAAGCTGCAGACCACTTTCCCAAGTTAAATATACATCAATAAAATCCATATGCTAGTGACTTAGGTGGAATCCTAGGAATATATAGGGCAATGACATCCTACAGTGAAAAACCAGTGGGTTTGGGAATTGCAGTAAGCAAAGAATTAAAAACTGGCCAATCAAGCCACTTCTTGAGTTTAAATTCTGGGTGCTTGGCTCTTATGCCCCATGGACATTATGTAATATATCACATAGTGCACAATAAAATAACCTACCAAATACATGCACAAACAGCAGATAAATACATGCATTCACAGATCTGGCAAACTAAGGGCAGAGACAGGCAGGTGTAACAGACCATTACATCACTGGAAGTGAAGAGATCAATTGCCTTATCCAAAGGGGCATGGACAAAACTGAAATATGGTGGGGGAAAGAGAAAGGAAAGAATGATGGTAATTAGCATACAAAGCATGAGCTGCCTGGACCATCATCTGTTATTTCCCCAGATGATTTCCACATCTTTTGGAATGCTGTTGAGTGAGATAAAAGGTGTAACTGATTAAATCATACCCTTATGGCCATTCCTTGATAAAGCTTCATTTATTCCCCCAGTCTTAAAATCCAGGCTACTCAACTACAATTTATTTTATTGTTACATTAGAGAAAATGAAAATAAATTAAAAAATGAAGCATTAAAACGGCTTCCAAGGTGAGAGCATAGGTAATGAAGTTATTGGGGAAAAATATATCATTTAGGTAGCAGATTCCTGGAAATAATTTCTTTCATGGAGAAAGAAAGACTCATATGTTTATGAGTCAGGAGAGCTGGATTTTCTCAACCAGCTCTTTGCTTATCTTTTCCTGAATAAGAGTTAGGGGAAAAAAAACCCGAGTGTTTTGGTTGAGTGTTTTGCAAAGCACTTAGCATTGCAGGATAGCATGCAGAGGACAGTAAGATTTGTAGATTTAAAGAATCTTGGCATTGACTCCTGCTGTGCCTGGCTATGCCCCTACCATGCTGGAAGGGCAGCCTCCAGCATGACCATATGGTCAATGTTTTGGGCTTCCTCCAACTTTCTGCTCAGATCAGAAATCCACAGGCAACACACTTGGTGGCACAGTGCTTCACTGTGTGCGCATATGCCAATGATCCCAAGAGAAAACATGTTCCGTGCAAAAAGTCTGCCTTTAAGGGCAAAACTCTCTGTCACCACATATTCCAAGCCTGTCCAATAATACAAAATATCATAATTGTGGCATGGTTAATCATTAGCAGACATGCTGAAGCACTCTTCTTAATTTTCTCCTTCAGGGACAAAATGGGCATTCTGTGTAATTTTGCACGGAGCCCTTTCTCTTGATAATAAGAACAGCAATAAGTAGGTTCTGTGCAGAATTTTTCATAAACAGATTTCACATCTCTTTACAAATCCAGTCAATACCATTTCCTCTGTTTTTTGGATAGCAAAGTTTCCCGGAAGGCTAGTCTTGAAATTTGGAATAGAATTTAGTCTCATGAGTCCTATTCAGTTGGCCAATTTCCTTAGCCAGGGGGCCTAGAGGAATTATATTATTTACTAGACATAACTTCAGACTTTAAAAAACATCTATCAGACCAGCTTGTTAAGAAGTCAGACTAGAAGTCTATTGCAGGAAGTAATTTCAATAGGTTATTTGAATAGAACTTTCCTCAAAGGCAACCTGCAACAGAAAAGGCATGAAAATAATTTTGTTTTAAACCCATGTATTTTTACGATTTCCTCACATCAAACATTCAACTTCTGTTTGCCTTGAAAGCCTGTTTAACTTTGTCTGTATCAGAATGGGACAAAAACAGCCCTCAGTAACAGGCTATCATTAATTCTTATGAGTCATGGAATGGTGCTGTTTTGAGATTTGGTAAAGGTTGAACCCCTAAGCTCATTTTTATCATCATTTTAATTAAACTTGGTTTCAATGAACAAAGTAGCAAAAAAAGGTCAAGATATAAAAGGTGTTGGAACCACTGGGAAAAGTTTTCCATAATATTCTCTAACAAGCCTAGACTACTTAAAGAACTAAAAATGGAAACGTACATGATTTTTCATGTCAATTGTTTATTAAATTTCCACTTCTCTTCCAAAATTAACCCACCTCTGTAAGACTCACGGTGACTCTGGATACCAAGACAAAGTACATCTCAGTGTCATCAGCACCGAGCTCACCCATGGTTCAATCTTTAGATCTCCATCTAAATCACTATATTTTGAAAAAAAATGTTCCCTTCAACAAAATCCTTTCCGATTTCAATATCTTTAGTTTTACAACCTTCCTAAGATATGACAGAACAAAAAAACTAAGTGCTCAGCTAGCCAGGGTGTATGTGGATTATTTACTGTGAGAGTCTGACCTGCGGGAGGTCATGTCCTACACGTACATCACAGAGAGCTAAGGCTGGCGGACTACTCACTCTTCGAACCGACAATGAATGTACAGCATTCCATCATGTGGGGCCTCATCAACCTGGTTCACAGAGTGTCTCTAAAAGTATGACTGAAACCTATTTGATTTCAGTAAAGGAGGATAGCTCTTGCCATAAGGTTTTTGTGGGATAGACCTGTTTCATACTATCTGCTTAATTTCTGGGACAGTAACTATATTACCAAAATAGTTTGGATTTTGTTCCCTTCTATTCAGAGAGGAAAAAAAAAAATCTTATTATATATCAAAGTCAAGCAGATCTCTGGAAAATTTTCTCATAGATGAAAAATTTGCAATACTCCCTTGTGAGGAAAATATCCAATAAAAATATTTATTATTTTAGATTACTTTAGTTGTCCTTGACTGTTCGTTTGGTAGAAAAGATCTACCCAGGCAAAGACAATCTTCTTTTTTTTTTTTTAAGTGTCAGTTTATCTTGGAAGTAATATTTTGTTTATGTGACCTATATATAGAGGGAAATTGCTACTGTTACCATGTTAAAAAAAATAAAATTGCAAATAAAATTAAAGGACAAAAAAATGATGCAAACTGAGTCCTGAAGAAAGGCCTGGAGGTGAGATGTACTTAAAAACACAGTTGATGGGTTTTGTATATAAAACTTAACACCACTGTGAGGTTATGAGGATGAAATGATTGGTAATATCATACCCATTTTCCTTTTAAGTTGAAGTTATTTTTCACTACCCAGACACCTCATTGCAAGGAAAGTTTGCCGTAATGAAGTATGTGCATAAATTATACTGGAGATGCTTTTAGCAGGACTGTCGCTAGTCAACACAAGATATTATAACTTCACTCTGTTTACTCATCCATATCGCAAAAAGGTGTCCATTATCCTCTGCATAAACTTAGTCTAATAAAAGGGCTATGGCAGATAGTCATGGGATAGAATAAAATGTTTGGGACACAGCCCTCATGTAATCTGGGCTATATCATATTACCATTCCTCAAGACAAAGTTAGTGCGACCAATTTTTTAAGTACTCCACTTTTAGATTTTTTGCTTCCATTGGAACCCAGTGTTACTGGCGTTCATTTCTGTTGGTGGCTGAACTGAGCAGTACCCCAAAGGTAAGCAAAATGGTGAAGAACTAAGCCTATGCAATAAAAAGTAAATGCATCAGCAATTACACTCTATTAATATTATAATAAGTTGACTCATTCAGAATCTAATCTGGACACTCTTCTGACATTGTCCATCAATCACTGGCTAAGGCTGAGGTTGAATGACAAATTAAAGATTTTACTATGCCCTAGGCGTACTTTTACTCACTTTAATACCACTGTAAAATGAACCATCTGGTTTGCTTTTAAGGACTGACAGTCAGATAAAAACTCTCCAGCCTCTATCTTCCTTCTGCTCCTCCCAAATGTCCTGGCCCAAACAATTCAAATACATCTGCCTGGACATGGGGAAGGCTTCATTCCTCCTGAAGGAACAGGTGTTTAAAGTGCACTCAGGACTGCAGCAATAGCTCCTTGGATTGGACATTCTGCTTGTTGTCATACACATAATTACTTTAAAGTGAGAGCTGTTTTTTGGGGGCTTTTTTTTTTTTTTTTCAATTAGCCACAATCCAGAATAGCCTCATTCTCCACAGTATCTCTGGCAAAGCCTTCCAAAATCTCCAAGGGTAGTGGCAATGGACTGTCTTTGGCACAATATCAAAGTATTTTTACAGGAACATTTTTTTATTATTTTTATTTCTGTACTGAATATATTGACAGCATTTCTGTTCATCTCCAACAGATAGCATTACTTAATTTTTAAACTAATACTCCAGGAAAATTTCACCAGGATTTTAAGAATTAAGTTGGATCCATTCTATACACTCAGGAATTTCTTCAGCAAAGCATATGGGAAGAATTTAAAGGGCATCTTCCAAGTGCTTTTTCAGTAAGACTATAAACTGCTGAGGTGCAGGGAATAGCATCTCCCCAGGTGGGCAATGGCAGGGCCTGGCAGCCATGGCCTGTCCCACCACCCCAGACAGGAGCAGGGTAGCCCCAGGTGACCAGGACCGCCCCAGTACTGGGTACTGGAAACCTCCTGGGAATGGTGATGGCTGGGCAGGGCTGTGGGGAGCTGGAGACTGGCCCTGCTGTGGTGTTTCTGGGTCTGGGCCATGTGCCTGACCTGGGGTCTTGAGGCTCTGGGCAGGAGAACAGGGACAGTCAGGCCTGGGCAGTGAACTCAGGGCCCTTTTCTCAACATGCTAAATTCCCCTTGATATGAAACTTTTTGAAACATCAGGACCAGAACTGGATATTTGAAGGGAGATCCCATATTTTTTAATAGGTTAAGACTAACCACTAACTTTTTTTGTGTGTTTAAATGGAATACACCAGAGAGAAGTGGCTTTGTAGCATGGATATTTGTAACAAGGTTGTACTGAAAATGTACTTTTACAGCTGTGGTAATTAAATTCCAAATAATTGAAACTGCAGGCTGTGACTATTCTCCAGAGTTAAATAAGACCCCTCCTCTACCTCATTCTGTAACACTGATTTAAACAGCATAGTTAATCTCATTTATGAAGAGGCTTTGGGTTATGAAAGACAGCTGTAAATTGCAGTTTAGCTCCCACTAATGTCATATTGCTGGTTACCATACCTGGCAGTTCAGCAGGTAAAATGGTTTCCTATTCACCCTACAGACCAAGTTCCTTTCCCTTTCGTGACTATTACATGCTTGTCATTGAATTTCAGAGCAGTTACTGAATATCTGCAAAGATCAAAGTCAATTGACCTTGGAATGTACACACTGAACCATCAACTTAGAATTATGCACAAATAAGCTGCCTGTTGCAACTTATTATTTGTTTGTTTTTTTAAGAGTGACTTGATATTCTGGGGTTGGTGTGGTCCCATTTTTGTCTCCTAATCATTAATGAAATAGAGAGCAACTACTAAAATAGTAAGCAAGTAGTTGGTAATGAGCTAACTAAGAGAATCATGGTTTTACTCCCGGGAATATTCACAGCACGTGATTTTGCTCCAAATTTACTATATCCAAACAACAAAATACTGTCTAGTAATGAACAAATTCAACTACATGTATTGCTTGAGGTTACATGGTGCAATACTGAAGCATTTAGAAAAAATAAAGCCTGCAAAAAGAGACTGCTAATACTATAATAGTAAAAGTAATAACAACCTTGCACTCTTCCTTGACTCTCCTGGTGCTCTTTACCCCTACAGCATTAACAAAACCCCTCAATTATTATAATTACCAACTCCTTTAGTATCATCAAATAATAAGCACCAAACTTTTCACTCTACTTGGTGTCTCTGCGTTAAAAGGAAAATGTCACTAGCTTTGCACATTAGGTAATAAGTATTTATATGTATTTTGGTGAAGTTTAAAAACACGCTTCTTTCTAATGCACAAGAAATAACCCCAAAACACTACATACGGGTTCCATATACCTCCATATACACAAAATATAGCATGTATCATAAGGGCAAACTCCTACACAAATAATTTATTTCAAGACATAAAAGATCCTTTCTTCCAGAAGATATTCCAGAAGGTCCACAAGGAGATCCAGCATTACCAGAAAAGCCAGATTTCCTATGGATGTGTGTGCCATGTTTTTTTGGTCTCAATCATGCTAAGCTCAGGATGCTTCCATATACCAAATAACCTATCTAACTCAGCCCTAAGCCAAAGCCTCCTGTTTCCCTCATATCACTCACCTCACTGCATGGTGATGGATACTTCCTGCCCTGGCCTTTGTCCTTAAAGCCTCCAAAACTGCAAAATGGTGTTATTTCTCAGGTTCCTTACATACTTCCTGGAGAAGAACCACTGTGGGCCACAGCTGTTGGTGGTTTCTATGTGTATCTATGGAACAGCCACCTGACCAGCCAGTCAAGGTAAAAAGAAGGTTTGTTTGCCTGATGTAGCTACTGCTCTTCAAACTCTACATGAGATTAATGATTTGGACACCTTTATTCCTCTATAAAATTAAACTCAAATAAGTTAATGGACTATAGAGCTATTTAGAGGAGGCCAACGGGCAGAGATAGAGGCTAGACTGCTGAACCTGATGATTAGATGGCTAGATGCTTAAAAATAAGTTTGAAGACAGTGGGAGAAAGATATTACAGGGATTCCAAATCTTCTTGGTGCTTATAGAAATTAAAGAAATGATTCATTTCCATTCTTATATAAAGAAATTTGAAGATTATAATAAGATTTCTACTTTATAGCCTCAAAAATTAAGAGAAGGACTTTGAAGTAAGATTCAAAAACTGCCATTTTCAAAGAAAATAAAACAGTAAAAAAAATTGACAAGACTAAAAAGAAAGGCAAACAGATCCTGTGCTGGCAGATCACAGCACCATGATACCTGCTGTACAGGCGTCAGAAACAACGCTTTCACACAAGGGCTGTGTTTAAACTGTTACTATTGTTACTTAAAATACATACACATTTTTTGTAACTCCTCACTAACCGGAGATCTGCTGTCTTAAGCCATTAGCAGTCTTCATTTTTCATCACATTCTTACCCTTACAGATGTCACAGTTTATGGAGTAACTGTACTGGTTAACCATAGGGAGTGATTGGTTTAGCATGGAAAGTACAGTTCCTATACGATAGTTAATACAGTAAACCTGAATATGGTTCAGTGGGGCTGATTCCTGAGTGTTTGAGTTTATTAATATCGTTTTATCTTGCTTGGCTCTTGCCCTACCTAGCAAAGAAAAAGCTGCAACAGGTTCACAGTTCCTGTTTGAAGAAATAGCTGCTCTGGAGAGAAGAAAAGGTCTTGTTTGCCAAACTAGATATGCTGTTCTTGTGCCAGAATTAGCTTCTGTTTTTAAGAGCCTCCTCCCACATACATACATTCTTCCTCATCCTGCATTTACAGATAATAATACTATATGCTCTTGTTTTGTTTTGTTGTTTTTTTTGCTAGGCTCCTAGTCTATATACAGCCTTTGCTTGCAAAATAGGCACTTCTGAGTCCTCAGCTGAAGAAGTGTTTACAACCTCAGTATCTTGTTTTCAAGTCAAGTGGATTTCAAAAAGAACCAGTGAAGAAAAGGCCAGATATAAAGGGTTGATGCTCCTAGTTGGTTTTCTGTAACTGCTGCATTTCAATTGGCCTTCCTTCTGTACAAATGGACATAGATCTCAGAACAACAATGTTAATATTTTCCTATCTGCATTAGAAACAAGTAAAAAATTTCATTGCTACATCAAACTAGGTTTCCAGACTAAAGCACTCAGCTTTTTCTCCTTCTCTTCCTTTTCCTTCCATTTTATGACCATGCATTGTCTTTTAGATTTTTTTCTAATAACTCCTATTTATTGAACATTGCATTTTTTCCTGTTTCTATTCCTTCAATTTTCAATAGCTCTCTTTTTCTACTGTGGTATATTCTCATAATAAAGGATGATACTGAAATCAAGAATCATAGAATCACTGAATATGTTGAGTTGGAAGGGATTTAACAGGATCATCGAGTAGTCAAAATCCTGACTGAAAACATTCAATCTATAAAAAATTAATGAAATAGAGCACTGAAGAATTACTGAGGTTATAGGAGGTTCCTGCATTTTCCTATGTTGGTTTCTTTGGAGTTATTGAAAAATATACTATGTTTATTTGAGTGCGCTTACATTTTTGATCCATAAGAGTTAGTATAGCAAACCCAAGAATACCTCAAAACCTGGCTCATTCAGGTGTGGAATCCTATTAATATAATAATAATACATAGCAGGCTGTGTTTTTATAGAAAGAACATATCTGCAAGACACTTTGTTTACAGAAAGCATACCAACTCTGGTTGCATTCAAACAGGCAGATTAGACGAAAAACTCAGTAAATATTGAAATAATAATAAGAAAAAGTGGTAAAGAATATAAGAATTCAATACTTGAACTACTAAAGTCAAATGCTTTATTAAGATAACCACCTCAGTGCATAACATGCAAAGGGTAAAACAAAAATATCCTCTAAGGGTAACCTTTAACCTACGTACTAGCTTTTTAAAAGAAAACAAAAAAGAAAGCAGCCATGAGATTCAAGAACAGCAACAAAAAAGCTAAAATTGCACCCACTGAAAACATGGAAAAAAGCTACAAACATTCAGTAACAGCACTATCATCTGCAAAACATACTATCCTGATATTAAGAACGGCAGGATAATTCAAAAAAAAAATATCCCAGTCATGCTGTCTGGCTGTTTCTTGAGAGTATCAAAATGTCAGTGAACTTTCTCATTCATTTGCAAAAGCAGCAGTGACAATCTGTTCTCTGTAAATGAATGACACCAAGAGAGGCTAAAACCAGTTTTGTAGAGATGAACAAAATTAGAAAATTAACAGATCAAAAAGCACTAAGCATATTTCAAGATTCAGAAGCAACCAGGTACTCAAAAGGCAAACTGAGTATAAAAGATGGTGGCATTTGATTTCAAAACAAATAGAACACAGAAAAGTCATTATGATAAGAATAGAGGGTGCTGGAGTGAAAAAACTAAAAATAGTAAGAAATATAAAGGGCAATGGAATAAGAATTTGTCATTAGATCAGAGACAAGAAGGAATGTGTTCTCTCACTTTGGAACCTTACACCCTTCAGGCAGGCTGGAAATCTCTTTCTATGAGTGCCACGTGGGAGGCCACATGGCTTGAGACAGGGACTACAGTTTGGCTGATGTTGGGATCCTCAGTTTAAGGAATAGGCTGCTCAAAGTGTAGTTGGGAGCCTGTTTTACATGTATGGAGCTAACATCCATACTCTGGTGACTCACACCTTTATTACACACCCTTCAAAATCACAAATGGGTTTTCTAACGTGGAGTGCAAACATGCAGCCACAGCTAATCAGCTTTGCAAGAAATCACCTGGAATGCGTCAATTCTTTCAACATAGCCTGGGACCTCTCAAACCTTCTCCCTCTTGGGTTCCCTAGCTGCTTCTGCACTTCGTTGTGATTAAACAGGGACAGTAGTACAAGAGCTTTTGTCCTGCCCTGCAGTACACCAAACTAGCAACGTACCTTATTCTGACAATCCTTCTCTCTGGGGGCAACTGATTATCAGATCTTAATGAGTACCTGGCAAGGCTGCAAACCAGGTAAAGGTATCTCCAAGTTCTCTTGAACTGAGTGCTGCTTAGCACTTCTGTGGTAATGCACTTTATTTGTTCCTCTTCCCATGGTCTCTAAGCTAAATTATAGCAGGAATTTACAAAGTTTGCCCTTACAAAGACAAATAGGTCTTTAATTTATAAGGAACAAGAGACCATGGTGTAAAGTCTGATCTCTCTATACATGGCCCCTTGAGTTTCATGTCCTTTTATCCAACTTCTCGCTTTTCTTTGAACTACTGAAAAACAGTAGAAAGAAGCAGTCTTCTTTTCAGACTTTAAGGAACTCAAAACAATTCTGACTTTGAGTAATAGCTGACCTCTTACTTAAAAAAAAAGAAAAATCCATGGTTGTATACTGAATTTTCCCAGTTTTACTTAGACTAGTAGGGTTTCATTACACCTTTGAAAGATCAAAGAGCTCTCTTCAGCTAAACAGTAGTGATGGTAACAATAGAGCATTATATAGACTTGTGCAATTACTCTCACAAAAGCGTGAAGATCTTGTTCTTCTCCCAAGGAAGGCCAAGGCAGTTTAAAATCCCTGTTTTATGCTTTTGGTCCATCTATTTAAACATCTGGATTTCTTTGTCAAAGCCAGAATTATTTCTTCTTGCCAGTGTTTTCAAACAGTGGGGTAGCAAAAGGACCTGGTAGACATGAGGATTTGCTTTAGTTGAGACATTGGCATTAACTTACTAAAAAAGTATAAATGGCTTAGCCAACTCCAGACTTCTCACAACCCAGCTCAGGTACTAGGAAAACTCTCTTGAATAGCTGAGCAGAATATTAGAACAGATTTTAAAAGTTACCTTATCTAGAGTATACAATTCAGTGATCAGGAAGGAAAATTCAGGCCTATGAATTCTTGAAAGAACTGTATGAGTCATTTTAGGAAAGAGATATTGCTAGCACTGCAAATCTACCATATTAAGTGAATAGTCAGTCATTGGCTTCAAGTACAAACTCTTAGAGACTAAATGGGAAACAGTTTGAGACACTACTGGAGATTTTCTTGGTATACAAAAAAAAAATACAAACAAGGAGGGAAGCACCTTTAAGAGAATCTCTTTGACAAAAGCACAAGACAAGTAAGGGAAAGACAGGCTTGTAGCCACAGATACACTGTCAGGTTTTAATATTGCCTTTATCACAGTCTTCCTGTCTAATCTTAGACAGATCACTATGCCTCTATATTCTCCCTGCAGTAAAATGTTACAATGTCCAGTTCTGTATGTAATGATTATAAGATGATTTGAGAACCTTGGGTGTAATTTATTCTGTATTTATGGAAAGACTGAGTGTCATTTAACTGGAATCAAGAATAGCAATATTGTGGCTTTGCCACAGCTTGCTGTACTTAGAGGGTGGGATGGATGGCCTTTCCTGAATGTAGCTGCAATGGTAGAAAATCCAATTGTTCTCAGGTTTTTGTTATTATCCCCCAGCTGAAGGTTACTGTCACCAAAGGTTTGGATGGGTAGGTAGGGGGGTTTCTGCATTCGGAGGTTGGCTATATTAGCTAAAGTAGCATTTTGAGATATCTTAAAAATTCCCTGAAAAGGAATATGTGTGCTTTCATATGAGAGGTTAAAGGAAATAAAGTGCCTGATTTGTAATGACATTCAATGGGAATACAATGAGTTCATAAATGGATGCATGCCTAAACCCCATTTTTCAATTAGAACTGTGCCTACAATTCAAGAGCATCAGCTTTCTTTACAGCTTTTTTCCAAGTCAGAGGAAATTAATTCCAATATCCTGATATCCTTTCACTGACTACAATGGGACTTCTGTCCTGTACTGCATTAGTTAATTAGAAAAGGGAATTCATATAGTAGAAGATGGCAGCAGGTATTCTATTGAGATTAGGAGAAAATATTTTTTTAAAGAGTACATTCAGCAAACACGCACTTCAATAATAATTTTAGTGTATGTGCCTTAGTCTTTAAATTATGTGATGTGTATAATTAATGAAGTAGGTCTGGATTATATGACCAGCTTTATTTATTTTTGATTTCTCTGGAAATCTATCCAGGGACAGTTGATTACTCTTTATCAGTGGTCAGAATTATCTATTTAATCACTGACAAAATATTTTCTTTAGAATCATGAACTTTCAAAAATGCTTTATAATTAAATTGTAAGCAAATACAGCACCTTAACTAAGGTATATGAGCACATTCATTTCTAATTCTGTGAAAACCTCTATTCTCCTCTGGGCGTGGGGGAGAATCTATCTGAAAGATGAGCAGCAAACCAAACCAAACCAAAACAACAAAAAAAAAACCCCTAAACCCTGGCCTAATATCCAGAAATGTTTTTACTGGGATATAGTTGAATAAAACATCAGGCTTCTTCAGCAAGTAACAGCTTCTGACTACTCCCTGATGGATGCGCTTGAAAGCAAATGCTCATCCTTTGCTTGCTGACAAAGGTGACCCTTTGATATTCTGAGTGCTTGATGCTGACAATCAAACCCTGAAATGTGTGTATGAATTTTATATGCTGTATAAAAGTCTGTGTGCCAGGGAGGAAGAAGGGGAATGGAATACAGACAAACGCTAAAACAAATGAGAACCTACATTCAGATTTAAATGAAGACTTAACAAAAAGGATACTAGTTCATATCTATAAGTTTAATTGAGTCTTTAATCTGTTTTCATGCCCCTGTCATTTAGTTTTATAGGTCAGAAGCTGAGAAAAGGAGAAATATTTCCTTTCTGTCATGTTCTCCAACTTTGTTTCTAAACAGAAGTCTGTGTTATATAACCAGATAATCAAGGGTTTGTGAGACAGTAGATGCAATATAAAAGGCCACACATTTATCTCTCAACAGGACCCTTTTAAGGAAGACCCCTCAACTAGAAAAATATTTATGGGAAACGTTAGGCAAGTCCGGCATTGAGTAGATTCCTCTTTCAAGTAAGTATTCCTTGAAGTGCCATTAGTGAGGCTGTGAAGGGACAGCTCAGGTGACTTGAATGCTGCAGCAGAATGTAGATCCTTACAGAGGCCAGGTCAAGAAGGCAAGGAGGTGGATTAGCAAATAATCAACACATGTAGGTGGAGCTTCGCTTTGGAACAGGTGACAAATCAGTCAAGATCTTGAGGATAAGAGGACATGCCAACACAAGACATCACATTAGATACCTGCTACAGACTGTCTGCTCAAAGAGATGAAGCAGATGCAGCCTTCTTAAGACAGATGGAGGAAATCCTGTGATTGCAGGTCATAGTACTCTTGGGGGACTTCAATCATTCTTATGTTTGCTGGAAGGGTAATATGTCTGTGTGTAAGCAACCCAGGTTTCTGCAGAATGTTCTTAGACAACTTCTTCACTCAGGTGATTTATGAGTTGACCAGAGAGTGTGTTATGCTGGACCCATTCGTCATGAATAAAGGAGAACTGCTCAGGGATATAGAATGGCACTCTGCCCACAGGCCCCAAAGAGCCTTGAGTCAGGCAGAAAATTCTGGTAGAATGAAGCATTATCCACAGCAGAGAAAAACCAATAAATCAGGAGCCTTTTAAGTGAATTGGACACACTCAGTTCCATAAAAAAACTCCAAATCCAACTGGATGCATCTAAAGGTGGTGACAGTGATGAAATGTTTCTTTCCATAATGTCTGAAAAGCCATAGTTTTTGGGGAAGGTACTTAAATTCTGAAAATAGGGAAAGTTATACCAATTCAGGTTCAAGATCCAGCACAGCCTATCTAGGAACACATATTAATTTTGACTGGAGAACCTGGAATTCTTTTGGTGAGAATACTTGTGTCTATGTTCTTCTAATTATATAATATCTGCTATTCATGAAAGGAAAGAATTCTCTCTGAAGCACATATAATTGCTGTGATACTATCAGTCTCAAAATTCTAAAGGAAATTGTTCATAAAATATTTCTGTAGGTAAAATAACAGATATTTATGTGGTGAATGGTGTAGATCTTGACAGGATCTACCTGTAAGTTCCATAAGGGTCAAGCTTACTTGAGTTAACAAATACCACAAATATACATGCAAGAGTTTTCTTCCACAGGCATTAACTTTTTGCCTGCAATCCCCCTGGTAGTTGTGATTCCCAAGATGTGGGAATGATGCTATTCCCATTCTGTGAGTAATTTTAGCCACTGCAAGCAGCATTAACTGTGCTTTAAGCAACTGACCTGAAATGTGTAGAACTACATGAAGTGGAAAGGAACTATGAATAAATGCCCTGACACCTCAGTTTCCATGTCCTTTAAATCCTCTGCCAGTGCCCCAATCAGCTTGATTGCGAGGGCTGTTAGGTACAAGGAATTATGTCAAAGAGCCAAAGGTACACATATGTTGTTTGGTTCTGTCTCTTGGGGAAAACGTGACCTTCCACTAATGACAACATGATGCTAAACACAAAAGTTATACAAACGACTTGACTGAACTTGATGTCACCTTCCAACATGAAGATACAGAATGGGCAGAGATGACCAATATGCTAAAGATGACTAAATGATCATTATTTGAGTCTAGGCAACACAATAAAACCTCCTTTCTTCCAGCAGATATCTAATGTGAAATATCACCTGATGTTTCACAAAGAGACAAAGTATGAAATAACGCCAGAGGAACAATATTCCTATAAAGAGGAGGCCCTTTAAGCTGAGCTCTCCAGGAACCCTGCCCTGTACCAAATGGCAAAAGCAAGATGGGGACAGAAGGACTGCAGTCTTCATCAAACAATAAAACTCCAAAATATACATCTCCGTCCAGAAAACAATGGGAATTATAATTCTAATATAAACATTTGCTAATGTTTCCTTCTTGTCCTTTAATGTAAGTTTTTAACTCCCACATCAGTCAGTATTTTATTGCTTTACAACCTTTGTTTTTCTGTTTTGGGGTGGGTTTTTTAATACAATTAGAAGACAGGAGAGAAAAGACTGATATTTTTTCCTTTGCTTTTTCTTCCAGAGGGCAATTCTTTCCTTCATCTGCCACCTCAGACTTTCATGACAACTATAAGCTTCACTGCATCCTGAAGTACTTGCAAGTGCATGCTGAGGTTTCTTTCACTCCAATAATGGTGAAAGCAAGCCACAGTCTGCATTAGCGCATAGAGATCAACAGTAGGCATTCACATCACAACACATTTTCTGTTTGTGTTTTGAAATGTTACACTGACTGGCCACAGCTCTCAACCTGCTGCTGCCCCACTGTGAACTGATGTTCACTAGTGAGGGAAATGGCAGCAAAAGAAAAGGGAGGCACAGACAATATGCTTAATTTAATGAAGAGATTTCTCTAAGATTTATGATTTGCTGTATTTGTTAAGCCGACTGTAAACAACAAATGGTGGAGCAACAATGGTTGTCTTAGGCCTGAAAGAGAGATGTCCCAAGCCTTCAAAATTTATATTCATGGTGTTGCAGCTTCATAGTGAGAACGCTACTGTGCTATACAAAGAAATAAGAAAATAGTAATTGCAGCTCCAAATAACAGCGATCTAAATAATCCATAATCAAGCATGAACTTCACATGTAGTCTTTCCTTAGAGAGGATGATTAATATGTTCAGCTGTTTTTTTATAGCTGGAAGTCTAGAGACACACTGTTCAGGACTATGTGCAGACTACTAACAAGAGTAGAACAGGATAATCTGTGAAAAGGTGTGATCCAAAATGTAAGCACCAGTATGAGTGGATAATTAGCATGTGGAAAACAAAATTGTTTTGTTTGAGACACAAAAATGAAAAACAAGAATTAACATAAACATTGTCTTGAGGGTCCCAGGATTTGCTTGCTTCTGTAGGTGGAATGGGAAGAAGGGGAGGAGGTTCTGTATCGTTACACTGTAAGTACCATCATGTGCCATAATGTAGGACATGTGCTTTGTTTGAAACAGATGGTTCTAAGGCTCTTACATTGTGTAATATATTTGGATACAAGGATGATGCCAAGTAGATTCACAATTATGATGATCGTAAACATTAACCATGCTGTATTTCCTGCCTTTTCATTTTCTGAATAACATCCTTGCCCATCCCACCCATTGCTCATTATCTCCTTTCTTAGCCCCTGTACAATGGTTTAAAACCTGCAAGCTGTTTCTGGATTGTCGTCATGGGCCTCTAACCTCTCAACTGTCCCTCATTACGGAGTTATCTCTATTCCGCAGAGACCGACGGTACAGAAAACTTCTATCAGTGCCAGTAAATCTTTCAAAGAGGAATACAAGACAAGTGTGTGTATGTGTGTGCAATTCAATACAGAAATGAAGGGCACTTGGGAAAGTCAAGTGGTGGAACATAAAATATGACTGATAGATGAGGAATAATGGAAGTGCAGATGCGCCACAGCATTTGTTCTAGTTTTTAAGAGAATGACAAGTACCCGGCCTATTGAAGAGGGAGGCAGGTGACCTAATCCTATAAACTGGGAGAGAGGGGAAAGGAAGGGGCTGAGAACTCTGATTTTTTTTTGTTGTTGTTTTCCAATCTTGGTTCTGAAATTTCTGACTTTCAGCTGTGCAAAGGGCCTTGTACATCAGTTTTGCCACATGCAAAAGGCTGGTCTTAATGCTTACAGTTCTTCTGGATGCAGAATGAAAAATCTAAACCCTGAGAGAGGCTATTCTAATAATCAAAACTTAATGGAAAGTTGCTTTGAGATACTCTCTGAAAAAATAGAGGTTACAAGGGTAACTTTAACTTTGGACATTGCAAAAATAACAAGTACACTGTGCTTGGAATAGGAAACTGAAGGCATCAAGCATGTATCATAGTGCAAGTTACAAGGCAAGGAAAACAAATACTAATAAAGCTGCATAAAGGATGTTAAAAGTCCAGATGGAGGACTCATTTTAGTTTGACTTTTAACATCTGCTTTTTTGGGGAACAAAAATTTTAGATGTAAGTACAGAACACTAGTGCACTAAAATCTGAGAGAACGTGAAGATTTCTCTTGCTAGTTTTCATGCCATCCAATTAAGATATGATACCTTTTAACCATTGGAGTAATGTTACCCATTACTTCCTAAAATTCTGAAAAGGCATGGACTGTATTACATGACAGTAATTTTCTTTCTTTAAATAGCCCCTTGTGTGTGCTCACAGCCAGATAATTTTGCCCCAGTATATTGCTTAGTCCCTCTACTTGCAAAGGCTTGGAGAGATTCTGCCTTTTGTTTCATTTGCTTCTGCTGAAATACACTGCTGTGCTTGCCTTCGGAATAGTTGTAGCCAGAAGTAAAATCAGACAAAAGAAAGAAAAACACTGCTGAAACTATACTGTGATAAAATTTAGTTCATCCTCTCCTCAAAAGCAGGGTCAACAGCACCTTAAATAATTTCTTGACAGAGGGGAATTCATCTTTCCAAGAGGTTCTTTCAACACCAAACAAAAAGATTCTGGGTTTGCCTACAGTAACACAGTATCCTTTTTGCTTTGCAAAGCCACATACCAGCAGGAGTTTGACTTTATCTTCCTTGAAAAATGGAGTTGTCAGCAGAGGTTGATTGTTTATGATGGGTTGTACAGGTAGTAACATCAGATAGCTTCCAGGCGAGCATACTGCTTGAACTATATGAACATCAATAAGACACAGCAAAAATGAAAAGTATGTCTGAAAGTTTCCTTTTAGTGCCAGCCAGCCAGAGCGTTACAAAACCATTCCACAGTTGTGCCTGTTGTTACCAGGAAAGCGAGTTGGTCATTTCCATTGCAGACTGCCAGAAGCTGTTCCTGGGTTAATGAGTAAGATTTAAGAGTTGTTCAGATCTTTCTTTAGTCTTAAAGAAAAAGGAGTCCTACCTCTTTATGTAACAATGATTCTAGGTTTGTGCTCTAAACTCAGTGATGGATGCCAGTACATGGATTTTATGTAGCCAGTGGGACTGCCATGTCACAGATGTCAAGTGTATACAAATAGTAACCATATCTGTGAGTATAATCTTGGAACAGGGCAGATTTTTTCTTTCTTTTTTACCCCTGGAATATCTGAAGATCTCTAGGAAACACAGCATATATTTTTACATACAGTTGCACTACCACTTCATTGCTTACTTGTGATTTAAAGCTGCATTCACCTCAGTCCTTTCAAATTGCACTAAGCAGCCACGTACACAATTAGACCTCTTTTAAAACCCAACTCAGATGTTGCAAATTTTGGCTAGGTAGTAGTTCTAGACACTTCTCTACTTTGATGCTCATGTAATTCTTTTATTTTATTCTTGGATTGAGTCCCTGCCAAGTACTATAATTTCTGAACCAGAAGAAAAGATATCTTCAGGTTAAAATGTCACTGTGCCCATCAGTCACACTTCAATGCATAGCTATAGTTCACAAGTTATTCAGCAGTGCAATGAATAATTCCAGCCTAGAACTTTTCTTCAAGTTCCTTATTATCAGGTCTGAGACTAGAGTGACTGGAGGCGTGAATTTCAACTCTTTTTAAAAAGAATTTATATCACAAATATACAGGAATGAAATTCAGGAATACAAGGATGGGTAATAAAGCAATCGATCTGGTGTCAGCGCCACAGCAAACATCAACTTGTATTTATAACACTGCGAGCGTCTCGTTGGCAGCTGCACGTCCTTGTCCACTGAGATACAGCTGCATGTTTGGGCTGACAATGAAGTGTGCAGCATACAGAACTGGGGAGCACTTTTTAATAGTTGACAGTACCCATGGCTACCAAAAAGAAAAAAGGTTTCTTATGTGCTTGGACAATTAACTCCTAAAGGATGGAAAGCTCTGGGTTGAATAAATAAAGAGTATACAGGGTATAGACAACAACAGTGCTCTGGTCTGTGACTCAGATGATGCTACAACATTGTCTTCCATACTGCCTTGAGCTCTGTCTTCAGAGAAACTATCTTTCTCTTTTATTATCCCAAACCCGAGTGCATACTCTTTCACTGTTCTTTCCCTACTCTCTAAAACTACTATGATGCAAATGTGGTTTTTGTAGTTTAAAAAGTTACAGGATTTTACAACTGTAATTTGGGCAGCTGATACAAATGATGTTGATTTTTAGAATCTTTCACAACAGACTTCTTACATCTCAAATTTTGATGTACATGTTTGGATTAAATGGCTGTTAAAAAAAATGAAGAGGCAAAAGTGAAATCAACATGAGTAAAAGATTTTTTTTTTTTTGTAGCTTATACAGAATCTTTTCTTTTTATGACTATCATGTTAATGCCCACCAGCTTTAACCACTAAACACAAAAAGCCCAGAAGCCTGCCTGTTTATACAGTAAGGCATAAGCACAATTCCCTTATATATATATGTATATTGCTATTGTTTAAAAGATTTTGCTGCTCACATTCTTCATTTCTTCTTTATATTCTTACCATTTAGTCCATATTTAAGGTTAACATTTTTTCCTCTGAGAAAAAAAATATGCTCCATAAAAATGTTCATTATCCTCATTTGCCCACATCAATCAAGTTTAATTGCTCAGTTAAATTGCCTGGTTACCTCAATTTAGAGACATTTAGATGTTTCTATCATTTCCCCTCACACCAATCCTCAACTTTAATAATAAAAGGCTGCTCTTCCATGCCTCTTGGCTAATTGTTCAGTTAGAAGAGTGTGAGCAGTTCTGGCATTTGTAAGACGTGTGAAAGGCCACTTGTGAATGGCTTAGGAACACAGAATCAATGACATTTATACATTATGTGTTGTTTCTATGCTTCACACACAGGAAGTGTAATGAAGTACAAATAGGTGGAAGAAATCTTTAAAAAATAAGGTACATTTTTTTTCTCTCTCTGACTACTGTTGAAACTGCCTTGGTTTTCTGGTCCAACCAGACCATTTTTTACCTGTCTCTCAGCAAACTTATCCTGCAGGAATATTCGCTTCCCCATCAGTCCCTCTAAAGTCAATAACTTGTACTCTAATTCTGCAATGGAAAGAATGCGGGGCTGGCCAGGTTTAATGTCAAAATTCACAGTGACAATGAGAGACTGTAGGATCACGTCAGGACCATATGATTTATCTTTGAACAAAAAGACCCCCATTATCCTGACCACCCTCAGAAGACTGTGAAACAGGAGAGTGTGTGAAGGACTGCTGTCTTTCAATTTATTGCCTGTTTTTTTATCCTTGATTCCATATTTCACACCTGTTTTTTCTTCCTTCACTGTCTCTTCTTCTGTTTTTGTTTTTGCTCTCCTTGGGTAAACGTTCTCCCAGCTCTCATCCTCTAACCCCATTTAATGTCGTTTTCCCCCTCCTTTCCATCTTGATTCCTCTTCCATCTCGATTCCTCTTCCATTTCTGTCTTTCTAGTTCTTTCCTCTTGCTCTCTTCCATTTTGGTATCTTTTCTTACCCTCTTACCCTCTTACCTTCCTTCTCTACTTCTCCTTTCTGAGGACTCTCTGCCTTTGGCCTTTTCCAGTAGATTGGTCTCAATGGCACCTTTCATGAATGCTGATTATCCTGTCTGGAGTTCTGTGAGTATTACACCAGCTGAATGGCTCTTCATTTGAATCATGCCTCGGAGCCATTTAGCAGGAAAGGAGTGTCGCATCCAGCTTTGACTGACAGCTGACTGGCAGGCAAGAAAAGCAGCCACTATCTCTCATGAGAATACTCAGAAGCTTGCAGAGGGAGATAAAATGTCAAACCACTGTGATCTGCAGCCTTTGCTGAGAGATTTGAGAGATCAGACTAGATCAGATACAATCCCATTTTAGTTTGGACATCCAAGCTGTATTGTTTCTGCTTTGAAAGTCATCATCAGTAGCATAATTTCAGCATTCTGCAAGATATATTCCAATAGACTTGGGCAGCATTGATTCTCTTTAGGCTCTTAACACACGTGCATTAGCTCTACAGCTCATAAAGTTTGTTACCTACATGGGGGTCTGCTGCTCAAGGAGGCAGATGTTCTCAGAGTTAAGCTGTGACTTTTCTTTTAAAAAAAAAACAAACTTTTTGACCCTTTCCCAACTGACAGCATGCTTTGAGATTAGAAATTTTCAGCTGCCTGTTGCTTCTTCGTACATATGCACAGTGTGCCTCAACCATGCTTTGCAGCAGCATGGCTGGTGAAGGTCATGTCACACAGTCCTCAATGACACCACGAAACCTCACCAGAAAATGGCTGCAGCATTGTTTTGTGCAGCGGGTAATAAAAATGGAAACAATTACCTTTTGCTGGGTAGGGAGAATCCTCACCAAAAACGTAGGTACTGTGAATCTTAACTTAGATCTAAACCTCTCCTGGTTTATATAGTTTAACTGCAACAAAATTAGTGAGCACGAGAGAAAAAACAAGCCAGTTTAAAGCTAAAAATCTGGCCTATAATTAAGCTGCATTATTTCCAGACACAAAATAAAATTAAAATCTTTAATAGAATTGCCAATGATTTGCCATGGGACTTCCTGGTTAAATGAAGACTTGTTGATTACAGTCTAGAAGCTGAAGCACACTGACCTTTCTGCTGAATTACTCTTCAGCAGAAGCTGGGCACGCAGGAACACGAACTAAAAGTTGCAGCAGGCATTGTTCTTCCCTACTTGCTACTGCTGGCTTTCCAGTGCTTCTAAAATCAAAACATAGATGCATATGAAAGAGACTTACCTTGCCAACATATTGGTAGTCAGTTCCTGTGTATTCCTCCAATAAAAAGAACTGATTCCACATCCAGCTCCTTTTGGAACGATGGAGGTCTTGCCTGCTGTTTCCAGACAACACCAAAACCTTTTCCTTTTCTGGAAAGCCACTAGTCCTTTTGGATAATGGAGTTAAGAAACTTTGGTGGGGCTGACCAGCCCAAAACAGCAGCCAGAAGCAATGGTAAGTTCTCATCACGGCAACACAAGAAGGTCTAAATAATGATTTCTTGTCTTGTCCTCAAATTAACCTACTTTACTGCACTAAATCCAATCTCATGCTGTCTTCCTTCTTTAAGTAGTCTTTGCAGTCTCAAAGGATCTCTGAAAAGAAAAATAACAATTTTTTTAGCATTTCCAAAGGTACTTAACTGTCATCACTGCAGCAAGTCCACAAAGTAGACAAGTAATAATGACTGTTAAAAACCCTGGGCTGTTTCTGATTCAAAATGTTGCAAATGGTCCTTCAAATGATCTCAGTGAATCTCTATCAAGTATGGGGAAGGAGTCATGATGTTTGGATTAAGGGTGTGTGTGAGTCCCCTTTAACCCCATTTGCTTCCCTTCATCGACAAAGGCAAGCCAGACATTTTTCTTTTTACTGCCTGAACTTTGGGATGTAACTCATTGCTTTCTGATCTCTATGAGGTTACCACATTACAGTAAAGGAGTGCTGGTAACACTGCACACTCTCTTCCTGGGAGGCATTCTGTTGCTACAGTTATGGACTGAAAAGACTGGACTTAACTCCAGGATTTTTCCCTCACATTTAAAGAATTTTGCCTTTGACTTCATTTAGAAAGGCCTGACTTAACAGGTTAGTGAAATAAATGTGTGCACTTGTCAATATCTCACACATAATTGACCTGCTTGTTATTACATAGGAAATGAAGTGGACACTTTGGTTGCTCATTATCTACTGCCAGAGTTTTGAATCTTTAAAAACATAGTTATATATGTAAATGCCTTCAATAACAACTTCTAAAAATAGAAAACAAAACACAGCTAGTTCATTGCCACCTGTGGGTTTTTACTAGCTACTTCTTCCTGCTATTATTAATACTAAATATTGGTGCACCTACAAAATAATTACAAAAAATTATCTCTATCTCTTAATACTGCATAATTTTCAACATGCAAAAAGCTACAGATACAGTACCCCACAGTACTGTGGACAGCTCTTCTCTTTTTAAAAAAGCTGAAAGCTTCTATTCAAAAGGAAGAAAATATACTGTCTCAGGTAACCATTCATACAAAATGTCTAATGAACAGCTTTGGAATATTTTATAATGTGAAGAGATCAGAATTAGCTGACAGAAACATTCCACAACATATATTTTTGTTGTAAACACTTCATTAAATTTTTAGCTCAAACAGATCTATAATCTCAGAGAAGGAAAATTTGATTAATTTTCATTTGCTTTCTCACTGATGCTCTTTGAGAAGAAGTTTGGGGGGTTTTTTCAGTATTCTGATCAAAACCCAATAAATTTTTCTGAACCAGCTCAAAATTCAATACAGCATCTCTCAGTATTTGTAAATAAGAACTTTGGAATGACAATCTCACTATACGAAATTGAAGAGAAAATTTTTGTTTGTTTCATTGTGTTTCATATTCTTGAATCATATTCTACATCAAAAACCATTTTTCCCTATAATATGTGTTTGTCTATTTAAAGGTGTACATTAGACAGAATTTAGCCTTTGAGCTATGCTGAAGGAGTTACAGCACCTGCAATGCCTCAGGTTAGCTACTCTTCTGACTGTCATTGTTCTTGGTAATAAATTGTATAAAATAACCTCAAGTCTCTTAGAGTTCCTGTTAGCAAATCATTTTATAAAGAAATAATACTTAGCTTTTATATGAATAGTAGGTAATGGAACGAGACTGTTCAAACAATATTATTTTACTGTTTCAAAAGGTAAAATACTGTTAAGAGGTAACTTCTATGTGAGAAGGAGTAAGATTTTTAGCATTAAGAGGAAGAATGTAAATAGTACAGTTAATACTGAACCTTTCTTCTGCACTTTCTTCTGCAGAAGAGGGAAGGGTTGTAGCTTTCTTATTAACCAGGGAAAGACAACTCTGTCCTGCAGCTCATGGGAGCTGTGCTGTGCTGTCTGTGAGAGGGACAGAGACCCCTGTGTGCATTCACACATACATGTAACCATAGACACAGAGAGAGCAGCAAAAACAAAGCTGTGCTCACAACAAGAGCTTCCCAGAGGAGGAACAGGAAAAGCTGGCATGACTAAGCTTTACAATGTGTTCAACAATTGCTTTCACCGCAACTGATGGAGCAGTGGCAAACTAGTGTGCAGGCTGCTAGAGCAGGACACAGGCAGCAGATTTAGCAGATTCAGGCACCAAGATGGAGTGAGCTGAGGTGCCTTTAACCCTCTCCATGTTTATAGTCTCTTTTCTCCTCATTCTGTACCCCTCTGACCTGTGTAAAGTCTTGTCCTTTATGACTCTGCCAACATCAATTATTACCCTGGCTCTCATTGGACTGTATTCAAGTGGACATTTTCATTCATGTGATATGGAAGAGGAAATTGTGTCTCACACAAAATTTTTGGCTTCTGTTTTCTTGCCAGGTTGCTTTGGCGGGAAGGTTGGGATGTGCCCGTGTGACTTAAGTACTGCCCCAAGCAGGGGCAGACCTGGTGAGCTGCCTTGTATGAGGATGGACATATCATCAGGATGATCTGTGTTTGGAGGGCAGATGTGGAAAGATGGATTAGACAGTGATTCTGGCTGTGCACATATCTTCCCTTATTGGGGAGGTAGAGTCTCAGGCAGGGAGTGCAGCACATGAGCCAACCTACTACTTAGCTATTAGCGAGATCTGCATGGTTTTTTTGAGGCATAAAGGAGTGAAAATCATCACCTGACAGGCTCCTCTAGAGCTCATCCCACCACCTCTATGGCCAGATCCTGTGGTGGGGCTCCATACCTCTGCTTCTGCACATAACATTTCCTGAGAAGTGCTGCCTGGAGCAGCATTTCCTAGATGGGAGTTGTGCCAGCCTTTTAAAGGATCAGTCCTTCAAACACCAATTGCCAGGAAACAATTATTCCTGTGGGGGAATTTTCTGCACTTGAAGTCAGCTATATTTCACAGCTCTGATGTCATGGGAAAGGTTTTATAGTGGCTCATGCTGAATTATAGCTTACAAGAATGATATCATAGCTGTGAAATACAGCCCTTTACTCTTGCCCGCAGAGATGTGTCCAAAATGCTGAAATAAGGGCATGATCCTGTAATGTCCTTCTTGACTGCATAGCCTTCATGATGCAGCAATGCAGCTAAGCCCCAGCAGCTTCCGTGTGAGTGGCAAGAGAGGAGACACACCTTTACAAACCCTGGCTTAAGCGTGCAACTGGGGTAAGTATCCAGGGTGTTTCTGCCCTATCGGTGCTGATTACTCTTTTATGGGTCATAGCGATAAATTCAGTAGAGTGAATAAAAAGGACAGAGCACTACAGTCTGAGTTGAGCCTTTAGCAGAGTGAGCTCTTGTGGCTTTTAAATGCCATTTTGTGCTCCAGTCCCATTGTCTCATGCTCCAGAGAGGTCTCTGCAATGGAATAGTTTTTCTTATGCAATCTCTCTTTATTTTGAAAACAAGTCATTCACCAGGGAGATTTTATTTTCTTTAAGTGTAGATGTGCAAATATAACTGATGGGACCCAGAGAAGGGGGCTAAAATTTGTTTTCTTCACATTGCACAAAGACAGGTAAAAAGAGGCACTTTAAACATGGCATTTCTCTCCACTATCAGCTGGTCAGGTGGCTGGGGAACTTGCTGTGTAATCAACTGTCAAGAGTGAAAAACAATTTTAGTGTACAACAGCCTCAGAAAACTGGCTTAGCTCTGCCAGCTCAAATATATAGCAAATCTGGGCTTTTTACAAGAAAAGAAGGAATGAGCACATCCAAGCTTAAAAAATATTCCAGTCTAACTTTATTTGTGGTCATTGTTAAGATAAAAGCAGTGTCACTTGCAGCCACAGAACATTCTTCAGTGTGACAAGCTGCAGATCTGAAGTTTATGTTCACGCCTCTTTGAAAGATTTAAACCTCAGACGATTGCTTAATCGCTATAAATATCAGTATCAAAATTAAATCCCCTCAGGTGATAGCAGTCATAGTCAGCCTTTCCATTCACCCTCTCCAATACTTCATTAATGTAATGTCTTAATGTGAGAATGCTGTGCAAATTTACATCTTTCCAGAACAATATCCAAGTATTTCAACAATAAATCAAAAAGGAAATGCATCCATTGGAGTTACTCCTATGAATCAGGGAGCCCTGCCCTGGAGATGCCTTTCTGGCACAGTGACAGGCATCAGATACAGATTCCTGACATGAGGAGCCCCAAAGAGGTTCCACCTCTGCTCCTGCTCAGCACTGTGGATTGTAATGGTCTTCCCAGCTGGTTGTTAAATAAACCAGACTAGTAAAGAGCCTTCTCATGAGAGGCATCAGCAAGGAGAGGGAAAACAGCTTTCCCTCACTCCTTTCTGTTCAACCCCATAGCACTCACTCTATCAGCAGACTCTCAAATGAATATGCCTTATAAAGCGTACTAGAGTCTGGACTTTAGGATAATTTCTTGCATTTAATTATGTTTCTGTATGAATTTATACATCCTGGATGTTAAGGGCTGCTGATAATTAGATTTTCAATCGCTTCTAAATAGGCTAGCAACTATTGGCATCACTAAAGTTTCAGATACAACCTTTATTCAAACAGAAGTGCCAGTTGAATAGATCCTTCATTCCCTGGTCATGGGGGTACAGTTTCACTGCTCCAGCGCTGGATGCAAAGCTTCACAGATTTGGATTAAGGTCCATTAGTACACTGGAATGAACATCAACTGTGTTTTGAAGAACGGATAATGTACTGCTATTCTCGCACAGAAACTGAATGAGGAGGTGAAAGTTAATATTCCCTTTGGCACAGCGTACAGGAAACTGAGCATGGGAAATGTTTTAAGGTTTGAGGCATGTTTATTTATTTACTTATTTATTTCTGTAGCGCAACAAATTGCCTCTATCCTTATGGAGTTTGCTTAAATTCTTAGAGAAAGATGCACAAAGACAGAGAATAGACCCTACTCTCTCATTCTAGCAGATTACACTATGAATGCACAAGTATATGTACCTTTACTGTCCCCAAATCAGATCTAATTTAGAGTTGTTGCTGGAAAGATACAAACTAGTCCCTGGCTTCATCACCATATGAAGTGTTTACCAGCAGTATCTTTGGAAGAAAAGGAAGGTTCTACTCTGGAGCTCTAATTTATATTTAATTTTGTAGATGATGTGGGAACACATTAAAAATATTCTGACGTCATTTTCTAGATGCTTACCCAACCAGCACCAATTAAGTCTGTCAGGCAAACTGAGCCTGCTTAAATCCCAAACAATTCTACAGAGCCAACTGGCAGTGACAGTACCTGGACTGCAGGCTCTGGATTCACAGCTTCCCTGTGCAGGAGAGTCACTTCCTAGTCCCCCAGCAAGACCCTCCAGCGAGAGAAACCCTCTGTACTCATGCAGTCTTGCTGAAAGGACTCTCCCCTGGCACAAACATCATGTTAAATCTGTCAGGTCTGCGACAGGGGAAGACATCAACAACTCATTGTCAAAGCCTGAGGAACCAAAGGTGAGGAAAGCATTAATGGGGGAGGAGAAAAATGGCTAAACAGTGACTTCTGCATTCACTGTGTCAGATGCCAGAGTCTGGGGTATGGAATGAGGCACTCTAGGTAAGAATCTGGTGATCTGTAGCTTGGATTTTACCTTATTGCAAAGCCAAGTCAAAGGAGCAATGTCCAAGTCCCTAGGAGAATCTGAATGAGTCAGAGAAGCCAGGACTCTAGGGTGTCCTTGGGGCTGTCCTATCTAATGTGAACAATGTGATTCTGCAAGCCTGAAGGCAAGACTGCAAGTAAATTATTAAGTCTTTAAGGAAAAGCTGCAAAAAAATTACTTTCTTACCATGGAGGGGGAAAGGTTTAAGTGACATTATTTGCACAAAGAAAAAAATGTATTCCAGCTAACTTCAAGAAAGAGAAGCTTTCAAATTTATCATATTCACTTCTTTCCAGTGTCATATTCATATATTTTAATAAATCATATTAATACATTTTCATATATAGAAAATAATTTCTTGCTGATCTTTTCAGTAATAGCTAAGTTTCATGTACTCAGAATCTGTAACACTGCAGACTTGTCCATAATTGACTTGGACTTAAAATGCCGTTGTTAAGTTTGAGCTTACTTTACAATTATGTTTCTCTTATGACCATTTAAATCTGAAAGTCTTCATCTAATAATTTTCTCAAGTGTGAATAAGCTTTTACAGCACTGAAACCCAAATGCTTTTTTTCTTTATTGTCCACAAGGCTCGCCTTTGTAAATAACAGTCATAAATGGAACAAAATGTCACTTTTCCAGTGTAAAGATAGCTGATGAAATGTTAATCTTCTGATAACTTTTTTTTATATCTTTTTTATATAAACCCATATACTCTAGCGATCATTCTTGTAAATACACCACTGAAATAACAATACAGAAGAGAGCCAAGAGAGAATTCAAACTGAAAGATTTGTGGGTTTAAACTGGAGGTACTTTATGAAGACATCAAGTACACAATGTAATTGCAGCCAGCAGCCGTTGATTATGATGTCTTTCAAAGTCATTTTTTTATTCAGTTCTCTCAGCAGGAAAAAAGGCACAGAACTATAAAAATAACTAAATGCAGCAGAAATACTAAGATAACTACTACCTCCATCCTGCACTGGGAACTATTAACATGGTGGTTTTGTACAATACAACTGATTTAATCCTAGTGGACCTAGTGAGAGCCCCAGGCCTCACAAAAGCCCTCACTGACAAAAGAGAGGGAGTGAGAAGTATATTGCCTTCTTAAGTTCATGAATGGCCATGGCAAAAGATGTCTGTATGAACTTATTCAATAGCTGGTGAGTGAACTGATGATGGTGTTTGTCTGTTCTCAGAGATTTTTTTTTTTCACCTGGCATTTGAAAAGAGCCTGAGTGTCATCTTATTCCAGAGATGGCCACTCTCAATCTCTGTAGTTAGCCACACTGGGAGTGTATCTTTTATCCACTGTACGAAAACAATCTCAACACGCAAGACAGAGGAATGGCACAGAAATCTTGTTTTCATTGTATGGCTGCATTAAGTGACACTTTTGTGGTCATTTAAGGATATCTGTAGAAGGCCTGGAACATGGACCTAGATTCTTGAGGCTTACAGCAGTATTATAATCACCAGGTTATTATTCTTCCTTTCTGGTGGAAGTCCAAGTCATCCTACCTGTGCTTTAAGCACCACGAGCAGCTTTGCAGCACAGTGCTGGACACTGGTGTGAGCTGGAGGGTGTATGGACACTGTAGCTGGAGCACCTGGAAAAGGATCTGACATTCCCTGGGTGTAAAGGAAAGAGCAGCAACCTTATGTAGGTATCACAGGGTGGTCACCTCTGCAAGGAGTGGTATGAGAGAGGAAGGACAGACACAGCCCGGAGTGGTATGAGAGAGGAAGGACAGACATAGCCCTAGCTGACCCTGTCCTCTTTGTGAGCTACCTCTGGGTGGCACTAACACTGAGCAGGAGCTGGTCTCACAAAAGGCTTCCAGCTTCTTCTGCCTTTTGCAGGTGATGTGGGGACAGGCCTCCACAGAATTTCAAAGTCTCCCTGCAGTAGGAAGCAACCTGCTAATGCTGTGTTCTAATCTAAACCAGGGACAGGCATGTGACTAGCAGATAGTACAGACTAATACTGTAAATTATATTAAGTTGTTCCTTGATAGAAGACTAAAACAGCCAAGCAATCAACTACCTTTAGTAAAAGAACAAATCAGTTGTGCTCCTACTGTTGTGCATATCTGATATGTATATTTTTTATTCCTTATGAATACCTTAATGGCAGAGAGCAGCAGATGTGCATGGAACTACAGCCAGAGTTTTCAGCAATACCCAAATTAACCCTGAAGCCATGGAAATGTTGTAGGAAAATCTTATTTCTTGTTGCAGTACTTGATATAAGCCTGCAGTGTTTTCATCTTGTTGTGCAAGTTACTGTTTTTCTCAGACATGCAATAAGCTACTATCAAATTATAAGGTTGTGGTTTTCCCTAACCCTTTTTATTTATTTACTTAGGTATGTTAGAACAGAGAGCTAGCAGGCTCTTCGAAACAGGCGGGTCATCAAAAGGAAATTCAGTCTATGCTACACATCAAAATTTGATATTTCAAAAGGAGCCTAGCCTCCCTATCCAGATAATAGAAAGACTCTTAGGTGACCATCAAATGCCTAATTTAAAGTGCTTTGTCTCCCACTGAAAAAGCTACATAGTCTGAATGCCTATTGTCGTATTTCTGTTCAGACACTGGAATTTGGAAGTCTCCTACACAGGCTCTTAGAAGTCATCAGTGACATTTTAGGCTTTTCCTTGTTAAAAAAAAAAAATTAAAAAGATAAGAGTTACTTTAAACAAGACTCCAGTCTGAGAAAGGTATGAGATGCCACCACTCAAAAATATCTGGCAAGGAAACAATTAAAAATGTTTGGATACATTAAAGAAAAACCTGATCAGCCTCTCCCTTAAGACTGTTTCTCTCGCTCTAGGGGAGATACTCTGTGTTGCTTTATTCCAACCACACTCAGCCTACCATTTATTAGGTATCTGCCCTCATGCCATCTGAGGAAAATTATCCACAAACTCCCATAAATAAGACAGAACCACAGGCAACAGATCCTTTCTGTGTTGATCAGCAATTACTCAAAGCCAAAGTGTCAGCGATACTCTCCAGACACAGGAGAAAAATCTGGGCTTGCAGATGCTTTAGTGGCATTGCAGCTCTCCCTCAAGTATTGTAGTGTGATAATGAAGGCAGAGGCTATACTGCCACATGCATGGCCAGGAATAAAAGAAAGGAGGAGGTAAGGCATCTTTTTCAATAGGCACAGGCATATCTTCTCATCAAAGACTGATTATTTTTGACAGTAGCAATTAGGCAGTTCAATAACAGACACAAGTAAAAGACAATTCTTTGACAGGGGTGTTTTGGATGTGCTTTGAGCAGAGTGTGTATTGTTGTGAAATATGGTATTAATTGCTAAAATCCTGATTTACCTCCTTCAGAAGAAACCCAGATACTCTAACAACAGAACTATTTTGGCAAGTAAGGGCAAACAGGTAAGCAGAGTTCCCACAATTCTAATTCAGGCATATTATAACAGGCACTTTTCCTATGTACAAAAGAGATTCTTTTCTACTTTTTACTTGCAACTGTCTGTAACTTCACATTTCTAGGGTAGCCACATGCCAAATGGGATGGTTGCTGTCTTTTTCTTTTCTTTTTTTTTTTTTAAGCGACTGTAATCTTTTCTGCCTACGTTTCACAGTTCTCTGCTACAGGGACTCTCCTCACGACCCCTGCTCCCAGTGTACCCCATTTCATCTGTGGCAGAGCAAAGCAGTTGTCTTTCCTAAGCAGTTTTCTATTCACCAGCTGCTGCTTGTGTCTTCCTCTCTGCTAGAGGCTCAGTGCTCAGTACATTTTTCTTGACTTCTTGACAGCAACATATGCTAATTTCCCACTCTGAAGTTAGGCGAAAACAAACGAGGTGGGACATAAGGTTCTGGAACCTGGGCACGATAGAAATAGCTAAACTTTGACTTTGCATTTGATTGTCAGGAGCTTTCTTATCTCTCATAGACTTTCATGGCCATTTACCAATGTGAAATGGGTGCAGAGTGCTACCGAATCAGAAATGCCTGCAATGCTCAGCTCACTGTGGGCAAGCGAACTCCATTTGTGCAAATATGCTCCAACGGGAGAAGTCAACTAGAAAATACAGAGATGCCCTTTAAGACTGGTTTCATTATGAATGTGCTATTAAAGGAACTGTAGATTAGAAGGGCATGTCTCTTTTTTGATGAAAAGGTCTGTTATTTCTTTGATCATGATAGTAACTGGCTACACTAAAACACTATAGATTCTCTAAAAGCTTCCTAATGTTACTCTTATTAACTACACAGCCTAAGAAGCTGTAGCAAAAGAGAGGAGAGCTAATGAAGATGGGCTGGCCTCCCTTCTTAGATCTTTCATCCTACTTGTGATCCTGTTAAGGATCTAGGAGATCTTCTCAAGCAGGGCTGGACTGGATGGCAGAGGGTGATGACAGCCACGAGGATAGCCTAGGAGGACAAGCATGAGGAAGCAGCTGAAGCAGTGAAAAGGACTGACCATTTCTGAGTGACTTCAGAGTTATTAGGACTGAATAATAAGTATTAAAATGGGAATAAGGCATGCTTGTGGTTCATTCAGGATGAATAAATACCATGCCATGCTGGCAGGGATGTTCTAGCTATTTGACAAGTAGGACATTCTGTTTCCAGAAGGATGATATTTATTCATTGTTCAAGTGCATGGCAGAAGCAGCTGCACTCAACCTGTGACTTCAGGTGAGGCAATAAACTTTACCACTTCAGTGTATATTTCCAGCCATGATGACTCACTATTTAACTGAGGTTTTGTGAACAGTGAGTGATGTTTCTAAAACTCTTGAAGTTTCTTGAATAGGAAACATGCATACTTGCTTTTCAAATCACTAATCTGAGAGGTGGCTTTCTTCTTTGAGAAGAGCCTTTTAATATATTTTTGCTAGTAATTTTATGTTTCTCAGAATATGAAAATGTATAAAAGAATAATGTTGCTTGTGACTGAATAGCTTCTGAAGTATTTAATAATGCCACTTATGTCACTATTTCTTTGAAAAACCTTAATGAGTTGCTTAATGAGAAATACTGAGGAAATTTGAATGGCACAATTTTATTTTTTTTCTCTTGGTTTATACAGCTCTATATACATATATTGTGAAAATCAAATACTATACAGGTGACTAACCTCTTTGCTTGTATTGTTAGAGCATCCTCCTCTGATGAGGAGTTTTCTCTGGGCATTGAAACCAATAAAATATATGTGATCAAATCCCTGTAAAAATGTTTCTTCTTAGCAATGGAAAAAAAAAGAAAACAATATCAACTAAAGTCAGGAAAGACTGTAATCTGACTTAAAACAATTGGTGTTTCTAGTATTGCTAAATTCTTTGCAATTACATGTGGAATCTCTTTGGGATATAGAGAATTTGGGGTTTTTTTTGCAAGTGGAGTCTATAATGGAATTACTGAAGTCTTCCCCTTGTGTAATGGAGACTTGAATATGGTGCTTTATTTCCAAATTCTGTTCCAGACAGACTCTTTTCTATTGCTGTCCATGCGAGGGAACTGGAGCCATCCTGCAACTCTTAACTATATTGTTAATGCTAAATAACTATGTGATCATCATATCCAACAAATTGGGGATTAGAAGCTTCTAGGACAGCTCTGCTTTTATGTTTTAGACAACTGAAGGAGCTAATCCTAAAAATACAGCATGTAGGATTCAAGTGGTTGTTCTCAGTCCAGGATTCAGCAGAACATTGCTCTGTGCAAGCCAATGAAGACGGCAAAATTGGCCTTTGCTTACTGGAGTTTTTGGTTTTGATTCTGAATTAGTTCCATGGAGTTGCCAGGATTGATAGCCAGGATCAAAAACACTGGAGAAGTAGTCTGGGAGGAGCAGAATTAAAAGAAATAATTTCTGTATGAATTGAGCTTTTATGTTTGCAAACAGATGTCCCTGTTTTAAAAACAAGGAGATACTAATCTAGACAAGAGGGACTTCTGTTTCAGAAAATCCTTTTCATCAGCCATTTCCATGAGCAGTTAATGCTCAAGAAAATTAATTCCAGTAAGAAAAGAAACGTGGCCACCTGAGGTGCCAGTACAATCTCTCATGCTTCCCTTCACACCAGAGAGGAGTAAATCATCAATTCTTCCATTAATGGAAAGACTCCATGTATCTTAAGTGTTTTCTTGAGCAAAATCTAAATTTCTCTGATACTCTTAAAGAAAGCAGAGAACAGAAATAATCAGCCTCAGTCTTGTTGAAACTGTTAAGAATTTTGTGTCAGTAGAGCCAGCAAGTCACTGCTAATTTTTTAAAAATGTTTCTTGGTTCTACAATTGCTTCTTTCAATTTTTGTTACTCTTACTGGCAAAATTTCTGTTAGCCTGATTTTCATGACAAGAGCTTAAATGACTGGAACTTAAATATGACTTGAAGTGACCAAATATTTGCTGACTATATCCAGAGAAATCGATGCTTTTGCAACAACAAAAAAAATGCAGTTAATTAAATCTCAAACATTTCTAAAAATTGGACTTTTTTGTACTCATAATATGTTCCACTTCAGTATCTTAAATATTACATGCACTTCTAGTGCATTTTGGCTGTCCTCAGCTTGGGCTGCTTCCTTCTGGAGAGATAAAAGCCTTCTTCCTATCAAGGTCACTTAGCTTTGGTCCTAAAGTCCTCCCAGTTTCTGCTTTCCTGTTTCCTTCTCACCTCTAGTTATAAGCAAACTGATGTAAGCTGAAAATTGTCAAATTGTCCTGCAAACATGAGCGTTTATTCACCTAAGGTACCCACCCAGTCTCAATTACTAAGGAGTTTGATCACTTAATAATCTTTACTGTATTTATTCTCAGTGTAGTTCTGTGAGAATTGTAGAGCTATGATTCCGGAACACAGAAAGTGAATGTAAAGACCAGACCTTCAAAGATATTTAAAAACCTAACTCTTACTGCAATCAAGTCAATGGCATTTAAGCCTCTAAGACCCTGACATTTTAGACCTAGTGCAGAAACAGAAGACTATACGGACACCAAAAAAACCTGAGAAATTATTATAAACTGAACATGGATAAACTCATAAATACATACACGTTTCTTTTTCATTACTCTGTAAGATTTAAGGTTTTTCTACATAAGTCTTGACACCTTTGCTTTTAATGATCTCTTCTTAAAGAAGCTGTAAGACATTTACAGTTTTATGATGTTTCTTGCCTTCTGGATGAAAATAAGTTTAAAAACAAAATTGAGGTTACACCAGCAGTTTATTAGCTCTATCTACACATTATCTATTGAATTATCTTGTGACAAAATGTTGTTTCTTCACTCGTGTAACAAATCCATAATTTTTCCATTTTAAATCAGAAATTAGATTCTTTCTCCTATTTAAAATCCTTCCAACGTAGCCGCCACACAGGTGTTGGGTACACACAGGTAATGTGAGGGAAATTCTTCCCCAGAATTATCTGCCTCTTCTCCCTTCTCACAATCACTAACCAATACCCCTTTCTTCTGATTTACTGCAAGCTGTTTTAGCTTGTGGGTAGTAATTTGATTGTTTCCCAAGTATGGGCACTTGTAAAGCAGTAGGGATTACCGAAGATTCAGTCAGTCTATGGAAAAACAAGATTCAATCTACTTCAATCTAAGATTTATGGTTTTAGATGTTCATTCCTTTCTGTTTATAAATGCCTGAAGTTTTTCTGAAATGTGATACATTGTCACTTGGTACCATATTCCAAGTGTTGAGCTTACATGTATACATATAAATATATCTATTTAAAAAGATATATATATATTTAAACCTGTACCTGTATGCTCTACACTACTACCTAAACTGATAATGGCTATTGTAATCCTACTATTGTTAGTAGGAAATGAACTTTAATTTTAGTGCTGAATAGGTCAAACGATTCCTTGATGCTAGTATCCAGGATGGAGGTTTAAAACCACAAGTCGCTGTTTTTTGAAATGGAAGTGTGACTTTATCAGATGTGAACAGCTTGAAAAAAAGCCTCAGGTGTCTGGGGGAATAGCATGGAACACTCTGACTGCAGTTTATTTGGCTGAAGCTGGAAAAAGAACAGGTAAGAAGAGTTTTACTGACATATGCATTGATGTAATTGGAATGTACAAGACTGCATCAGCAGTACCAGTGTGAGCACAGCTTTTATAGCCCTGCACCTTAGGAAATAAGATGTTACCATGGCTCCTGAAAAATTGCAGATTTTGTTTTACCTTAACACAGGCCACTTCAGGCTTTGCCTGATCCTGAGCTTATTTTAGCTTGTTTTGGCTGAATCAGCAATTACCCAACAGCTGACTAATATCCAACTTATTTTTGGTGTTATCTTCACTCTTTAAAATTTCATGGTTTTACCCTAAAAAAATTACAACATGCATTTTGTTCCAACACCTCTTAAGTGAGTAACTGGTATAAAGTTGGGCACCAATTAAAAAAATGGTATCAACAGTCTGTGTAAAAAATTCAAGCAGCTGCACGACTAAAGATATTCCCCCCAGTGAAGAATTTAAGGTGCTAATTATTTGCTGTTGCTACTCATAGGAAAGGTGAGTGTGATATAACAAAAGGAGGGAGATACCAGGAAGCTGGTGAGCAACACATAGGGTTGTACTATTAATGAGAATTAGCAACAATTAGATAACATGAACTATAAATATTACCATCATTGTATCTGGACTTGGAATAACTGTTTGATTAATTTTGATTTTACTGCTGAAATAATAATTAGACTAACAAAAAACTCTAATTGTCAGCTCTGCAAAAAGGGTGTGTCTCCTGCGCCCATAACGAGATTTTGACTGTAATACTCTTTGTCAGAGTAATTTTTATGCAGCAGAAGTGTGGAAAAAGGGAAAATAATAAGTAGCAGAAAGGAGAAAGAGGAGTGGCAGCAAAGAGGTTTCTAGCTTGGCAGCGCTTTAGAGTGGGGACGCAGCTGGTTATCCAGCTGTGATCCTGGCATGCAGCCAGACAAAGACGACTCAGGGCACACCCCTCATATGTACCTTTTCATGCATTTATATTAATCTCATGCCAGCAGCACTGTGACATGCCGACCACCAATGCAGGGGATGGATTCCAGCCCAGCAAGTGATTTGAATGGGTGTCCCTCCCCTGTGCCATCCTCTCAGAGCAGCACCGACGGAAGGGCACTGTGTGCAGCCATGAGGGCTCTGATTGCTCTCTTGGTCACAAGATAATTTTTGCTCTTGAAGCAGCCCCTATTCTCAGCACTTTTGCACCGCAGGGACAAACCCCATGCCAAAACAGACAGTGTCAATTCGTTAGTCAAGGCTGACTGAAATTTGGAGCTGTATCTCAGAGGTGCAGTCCATATGGATGCCTGAGGGAAATGTAGATGAGGGTGACTTTAGGCAGCCTTGCTTTCTGCCATGCTCTAGGGCCTGAAGTGGCTTCTGACAAAGCCTAGGCAGTCCCAAGGAGCTCTGTAGTCACCATATCAGCCTAGGTTTTGCAGTTTTGCCTCCATCTCTTCAAATCCAAGACAATCCTTGGACATTGTTTGGGGCTTCTAAAGTTCCTTTACCTGTTCCTTAAACAGACCCTCTGGTAAATACAGGGAATTTGGGAGTGATGGCTGGGTCCCTAGTCATATCCAATTGCAGCAAAAGGTGTGACAGAAAACTGGGTTTCCTCAGTCATAAAAAAAGAAAAACAACATGCCTCACTGCTCTTGAAAGCTAAACATGGAAAGAGTGCATTTCACTTCAGCAGAGTTGCATACCCATTGAACTGACATGGTGGGGAAAGGGCCAGGATGAAGTTCCTGTGGGGACTCCCTCTTAAAAGGCACTCAAGCCATGAGTCTGGAGAAAGAATATGAAAGAAAATGAGTTGTCTTCAAGGAAAAAATGGCAATGCCTGGCCTGCCTTGCCATCCCTTCTCAAATGGGGGAATACAATATATCATCCGTGTTAAACTCTGCGTAATTTTTTAAGCCTAACATTTGGAATTATTAATAGTACGACTTCCCTCCTCCGTTTCCCCAAGATAAGAATTCAATCTTTTTTTTTCCCAGAAGCTGCATTTTTATGCATACTTATGGGCAGGCAAGGTTTGCAGAAGGTGACTCCCTACAGAAAATGTGTGGCTTCTAAATGACAATTTGTTTCTGCATTTGCTGGAGGACCCTGTAGCAATCTGGATGAATATTTGCTGTAAATTGATAACAAGATATTACATCCTAGAAAGTATACACTGGCATAAAACATGAGGGAAAAAGAATCCTCATTCCATTTTAAATTAGCCAAGTTGTTACAAAATGGAGAGATTTCCCTTTGTGTTCTGAAGTAATTTATAAGGTGGGATTTTTTATTACAGCTGTTTGGTGAGTGGGACAGGAAAGAGACAGATAATGAATGAATATGCTTTTTCTGACGTGGAGGGATGTAAGCACAGCTTGTGGCTGGGGGTGAAAGGAAGATTAATTGTCAGTTGCTCTATTGTGCAAAATTTTGACGGACTTCTATGTAGTGTAGTGTGGAATCTACACTTTTTAAATGTCTTTTTCTTTCCCCAGGTATATGTGAACAGAATACTTGTAATGCTAGGTATAGCAGGAATGATATTTAAATGCAAAACTGCAGGAAGATAATCATAAGTAGAATGGGTCACTATTTTGCTTCTGAACACTTCAGAGCCTGGGAGGGATGGGAAAGGAATGGCAGACAGCTTTGGTTTGGTCACACAGAATTTCCCTCTGGGTTTAAAAGGGAATGTGTGCTTCCACTGCATCTCTTTCACCCACTCTGAGGGGAGAGAACCCCATGAACACTGCAGATATGTAACCCTGTTCCTCATCCACTTGGCTGGGTAAAATCAACCTTGTGGCTGTGGGTCAGTCCTCTTCTGCCTTTTGCCTGCAGCCGCACTTGTTTAGTCATGATTAGCTTTTTATCCTAAATTGCTTCCAATTGCACTTTAAGGCTGTTTTATCCTACTTTATTTTCATCGTAACAGTAGAAGGGCAAAATCCATAAATTCTATTTCAGACAAGGAACAAAGATCTGAACAAAATTTTAAACTGTTTTTTATAGTTACTGTTATTTACAGGTTTGATCTCCAACCCCATGCCCTAGCTTACCTCTGTACCAAACCACATTAAGCCTTAACGTGAAAATCTTTAGGGTTAGATCATAAAAAAAAAAGCTGTTTGCCCACGAGTCCTTTCTATTGTTTCTCTTCGTGTGTGTGTGTGTGTGTGTTATAGTATCTCTGTGGTTTAATAGGATCAAAGTAATCTGACTTTTGTCTTCTCATAGCTGGTCACAGGCTATATGAACATTTCTCAAATTCAGCCTTCCACCCAGGACATATACTAACTCTCAAGGAGGCATAAAGGAAACATCCCAATCCAATGACGGCTGCAGATGTGTTCAATAAAAGCAGAGCTGTAACTACACAAATTACCTTTGCTAAGCTGCAGGGTGCTGCAGAACTGCTGGAATGAGTTTCTCCCTGCCACACTTTTCATTCTCTCTGCTGGTTGCGAATGAATACAAATTAAGAAGAAATCCCCAAAAGAGGTTATAGGCCTATACAAATATCTTACAAGAGAACTGGGCTGCTCATGCAGGTCGTTTTTTGCATTGCAGAAAGTTTTAGGAAGAAAGGGATGTCACCTTAGAAGCCTGAGTAAGGCAGGAATGCGAGATGATCAGACTAGCAATTTCATTATGAGTCTTGCAGTACAGTAATTGTTATTTTAATTAAAGTCTCAGCTCTTGGAGACTGGATAATGTTGGAGAAATTCCATTTTCTTTTAGGAAAGCATGTTTCTAGTCTGATATTTGCCAAACAATATTTTGAAATACAACCTGTGTCCTAGCCTGCTAGCTGGGCTCAAATGCAATGAAAGCTAATCTGAATGTATAATGTATTTTCATTGTTCGAGACAAAACATCTCTTGAGTGGAAAGCGAAACTACACATTGGGGCTGGGCCCCAGACTTTCAAATGTGGCATGGTTAATTCTGGATGTTTAAATTCAAGACCTGAATCGTGCTGATTGAGAATAGCAGATGGAAGAGGCTGTTGTGGGAAGGAGGATGTGGTAGGGGTGTAAAATATCTGTTGTGACCAGGAGGAACAGAATAGTCGCAGCAAACTCGATCTGCTAGGTGTATATCCAGGATAGAGCAAAATCATGCTTTCTGCCAGGGAGTGAAATGCTGCCAGAGAAAAATTGCTCTGTCACCTTCTACTGCAGAATTCAGTTTCTTGCAGAGACTGATTTACTCGATCTTTTGGCACCAAAATGCCATTAAACAGGGCATTCAAAACTGTATGAAATGAACTAGGCCCTGGTTTCAGTCCACAGACAAGCTGTATTCTCCCCAGACCTCTATATCTGGCTGAGGCTCAGGCAAGTTCTTTCACCACTGGCAACTCAGCTCTGAAGGGTTTTAAAAAACACGCACCTGCTTTTTCTGTAGCAGTGGCATAGGGAGGAAATTGTTATATTTTGGCTTTGTGGAAGTACAATTTTAACCATTCTTCCACACTTACAGGCTTATTTCTCCTAGCAACTACTTTGTAGAGTCTCTCCTGCTGCAAAAACCTGGGAAACAAGACCAGGAGTTTACCTACAAGACAGAGATATGCTGCCATAGTTTGTTTGTGGGTTTTATTCCCTCCCCACCCCTTGCTTGTGAATTTGCTATGCACAATCAATTTCAAAATGCCATAAAAAGAGCCAACATGAAAGAAATTCAAAAACCTTAGTGGAGTGTTCCCTTTAAAAATAACAAGACTTGGCTTCAGGCCAATCATGCTGAGAACAAATGGAAGAAAATTCTCTTAAAATATTTAATATTACACAGTGGATTATACTGGATTACAAATAATCAAACATGTCTGTTTATTTTTAAAAAGACATTCATGTCAAGCACAGTTCGGTAGCTTTCATGTTTGTTTTTACTACTCAATAATATTTTAATAAAAGCCTCTTACTGGCCAGAAAATAATATTTTTTTACTCATTGGATTTTTCCTTTTTCTTAGGAATACTCAAATTCATAGGATTTCTTACCTGGACTTCAAGAGGATTGGATAGAATCTGTTTCCTATTAACAAATTGTACTTTCTTCCTTCCCTACCTCATGAAAACTGTCACAAACCCATGGAAGACGGTCATGGAGTGACCTAGTTTGTTGGATAGAATCATTATTTAAAACACGCCGGTTTTATATAGTATCTGCCCTGGCATTCTGTAATTTGATGCTTTCTTTTTTCCCACACATGGCTGATAACAGTCTCTACTCATGTAACTGGCAGTTTTAGGAACAAGCTTTATTAATTTGTCCGCTTTTAAAAGGATGAGCACATCAGGAAGAATGCGATAAAGGAATGGAATAAGAGTGGCTATTATGTGGGATTTTTAATGGATTAGTGACATTTGAGGAAAAAAGCAGGTTCCTCAGAATGCAAAAGCAACTTTCAAATTATGGAAGTAATATTTGTCCAACCATTGAAATAAAACAGCCAATATGATCAGTGTTCCTGGATAGAGAATTTGGACCCTGAGGCTGGGTATTTAGAGCCTTTGAACCTCTTCTCAGCTGCCAGCTGACCCTGGTGGTGCCAGAATTCCCCAGGCACTTGTACTTCTGTCATCAAAGCCCTCCAGGTGCGCGCACTTCTGCTATTGAGAAAGGGCAAAATTATGCAAATCTGATGCAGGCAGGCAATGTGGCAGCTAACACTTGGCATGGTTCACAGGCTAGACCCTCCTTTTCCTATTCCCCCTCAGGAGCCTCAGCTGGGACATCACACTGTGTCTACCAAATTGGAACGGCATGCAAGTCCATTTCCCACCTCCAGCTACTGTGATCTGGTGGGGGTCTTGGAGCAAAATCCTTTCCAACCGGGTTGTGCTAAAGCTGAGTATCACACTCTAATATTTATAGCACCCAGCCTGCCCATCTGACTGCACAACCACCACATCTGAGACCCTTCTCCAGCCTTTCTTTGGCATGGTAGCAAAGGGAAAGTTTTGGCTCAAGTTCTGTCTCCTATCTGTTTTCCTTTTCCCTGCTCCTGCCTAAATGGAAAGAGCATAAAGAGCAATGCAGCTCTACCTTAAACAACTGAATGAGCTCAGATGAAGAAGCAAAGTCTTGTCCACATGTTCTCTCTCAGCTGCAGCTGTGTTGGCTTAGTTTTTGTCACCAAATGCTCATCTGTACACCCTGCCAGGAGAGAAGACTGTTAAGCTGCACAATGCCTTAACCAATCTCAGTTGAAATAAACTCATTGCAGCTTGCAGATCCCAAAGCAAACCTATACAGTCTCACAAAGGGGATGGGGAGGGCTCCCAGGAAGGGGTCTATGTGAACAGTTCTGGGAAGGTGGCCTGCGAGTGGAGGAGTGAGGAGGTCTCCTTCACCAGCGCAGCATAGCCAGAAAAGGATATAGGAACAAGACTTCAGCCGCATCGAAAAATGAAGGCTGATGCAGCTTCTGAGGAGAATTGATGAAGGAACTGAATTGAGCCTGAACTCCTGTGCTCACTGGTATTTCCTAGCCTAGTCTGCAAGATGCCAATTTAGCTATTAAGGTCTAATAACAAAATGGAAAGCTTAATTATAAATGATGAAATGTTGCATTAGAGGTTAACAGAATGGTCTAATAAACAAATCTGTTGTTGCATTTCATCTCCCTATTAACAAATTACTGGTTTGTCAGTTGTCTTCTTCTACCCTTCCCTAGTCTCTTCCTGTGGTTTTTTGTTTTTAATGCAGGTGGCCGTATATTATCTGTCTTTTCTTTGAAGATAACAAAGTATAACTAAGACTTAGCTAATAGCTTTAGCTAAAATATCTCCTGTTATGTTGTTGCTAAAACTACATCTCCTGCTTCAGTCATGCAGAAATGGATGAAAAGGGAATCAGACTTAGGGGATTTAATTGCAGTGCCAAAAGACAGGGAGAGCCCTGGGGAATCAGCACCATCTTTTAGTCTTCTGATGTTGACACCTGGGAAATTTGAGATAAATCTATTGGATAGAACAGAGCTTACACATCATCTCCATAAAAATCCCCACTATTTCCAGTTTCACTGAACACTGTACACTTAGGCACCTCTGCCAGAGTTTAAAAGCATTTTATAGGCACTGTGAAGAGTCTTGCCACACATATTTATGCTAAGTGCTATCTTTATTTAAAAGATTTAAGGGGGAAGGAGAAGAGAGAAGAGAAGCCAAGAGGGAATAGTCCCGAGAGGGACTTATAAATACTTGCACAAGTCAATGGGAATTAGGCACCCATCTGACTTCAATGCATCCCATGAAGGAATCTAACTCCTGTGGATGAACTCCCTCAGGGACTTTCGCAAGTCCCTTGAAGTAACATTAAATCTTTGTAAATCTCATACAGAAAAGTATGCCAAGTCTGAGCCAACTGTGATTATGGTTGAATGTTTCTACATCTCACTGTAGTAAATGGGGCTTGTGGCTACACAAGAGGCCAGCCTATCCAACTCTAAGGAGATGATAGTGAGCCTGGGTAATCCAGAAGCCTACCACACCAGCTGTTCAAGTGTGCTCAGACATGAAAGGCTTCACGTGTTCTGACTGTGTGTTCAGGACCAATATTTACTTGGTACTGAGGGTGGTCCTGGGTAGCCCGCAAAAGACCAAGTCACTTCTGGGGTGATTTGCACATGCTACTCTGTAATGGAGCAGGAAGTACAATCTGGCTCATCTTACACCGGCAATGAAGATAGTGCTGCTTCTTTGTGTACCTAGTGGCAAGCCAGGGAAGGCACTGAGGCAGCGAAGACTACAATGAAGCAACCTTCTCCCTCTGAAGTCTTGAGATACCTGGCAGTTTTTTTGTCCCCGAGTTCAGAAATGTTCAATATTTGTGATGCTAAGCTTTTTTCTTCTTCTAGTCTCTACGGTTATACATCACTTAGTGGTTTAGTCTCTAAACCACATATTTCAAATTACAGGATATATTTAAAAATGTCATTGTCTCCTCAAAAATCAAACAACATCTCCTTCCCTCCAAGATCTCAGCAAGACAGCTAGCAAATCCACTCTTACAGGCAAAAATTACAGAAAAAACAAAGAGCACATGGACAACAAAAAATAAGATAGTAATTCAATGTAGCATACTGTGCTCCCTGAGCACAACTATAAAGCTAGCTCAGTATGGATGAGACCCTGTCAGAGCTTTTGAGATCTCTTCATACATTTTACAGTGTTCTGCAAAACTAGCAGGCTTGGCCCCAGTGCTTCTCTGATCATGAAGCCAAGAGAAAAGCAACAGCAGAAATGAGAGCTGTGTCTGCTGATACAGTGAATGCTGTAGAACCTGCTGGAGCATTGCTGCTGCATGTACGAGTGTGTCTGTTTGCTCAGGTGTGAATATATGTATTACCTCCCTTTGTTTACATGGAGGCTTTGGTTTCCTGTGTTTATACAAGCTTGTTCTAAAGGCTGGCACATCTCATTTTTGAAGCTGTGAATCCTGCAAATTCCATCCAAGCACACTGCCAGCAATCCACAGCTGTACACAGCAAGAGCAAGTGAATAAACCAAGTGTGACTGGAAGGAAAGCAAAGCTGCTTTGCTCTTGTGTGAGCTCTCTCTTTAGTTCTGTGAAAGACCCAATTTAGAAGAGTACTTTACTTTCAAACTGTATGCGTTTACCGAAGGCTGCTAAAAGACCTAAAGATAAAGATGTACCTCAATGCTTTGCTGAATCGGAGTCCAAAAAGGAGAGCATAACAGAGAAAATGTTTATCATTATCTAAGAAATGATGGGCTGGCATCACGCTGATAGAAGTACTTTTTCAGTGCACATAAAAACAGTAGGGATTACAGGTGAAGAATGATTTCTGCACCTAATCTCTCACTCATTGAAACAAATGGTTTTATGTTTCCAGCAAATTTATTTAACTTATCCTTTCCAAACAGGCATTTTGTTCTTGAGTCTGGCAGGAACAAAGGTGAATGAACTCTTCTGATGTCCTGCAAGTTCAGAGCAGCCTTAGGTTTTCTCCAGTGACACATTTTGTTTTACACGTTGGCAAACCAGGAGTAGGATGTCTGTTTATCCTCTGTGCTGGAGACCAGCACACCATTTGCTAAGTACAGTAGCATTTCTGAAACTAGGAAAAGCAAACAATGTTCTGGGAACATAAACGTCTTCCCTGGTTAACAATTTCCGTTACAGGGACAGAGAAGGGAAAGGAGAATTTGAATTTGAATGTGCCCCCCTCCACACACACACTTATACACTCCTGCCAAAAGATGCATCTGGTTCTATAAAAATCCCAGATCCTCTTGCATGAATGCAATCTGAAGTCATAGGTTTGCATAAGAACCAAATCCTCAGCCAGAGGGCTGTGAAGTATCTGTCAGCTCATCAGCTGGATACATACAGAGAGAGCTATTTAGAGCTAATGTTGCTGCTTGGAAGACAGGGACTAGGTTATCTTTTTACTCCTGTGCACCTATGGCCTATCTTGCCTATTTCATAATGCTTCTACTCACTTTCACATCCCCTTGCTTGAGCTAAGGGCAACTTCAAAGCAAGTGGCTGATGTTTGGGTGCTCTGACCCTTGGGCCCAGCAAACCTTTACCCAGGGGCAGTGAGGAAGAGTGGGGTGGAGGTGCTGCTTTGAGAGATGGGGAGGAAGGGCCCTCAATGGAAGGAGAGTACAACAAATGTCTGGTAGAGAGGTAGTCAGCAAAGCCAATGGGAGTGCATCTAACCCGTTGTTTCTACAGGGAGATAGCTTGGGAAAGGTTTGCTTTTATGAAGGAAGCAACTGCAGCACAAAAAGCACCATATGAAATAGTATTAGGCAAGAACCTCCTACCCTTGTCTCAAGTGATGTATGCTTTGCTTTCATTTCTGCTTCAAACAAGCTACAGGCTTTGAACAAAGATTCAGCTTAAACAATGCAGGTTAAGCAAAGAGGCTTTCAGAAATAGTGCATCGTTGACCACACCAACCTGCAAACAACCTGCTTGGTAACAGAGAGCATTAAAAACAATGACTCTCTACCCTTTTAAAAATAAAAGGAAAAAAATATGCTTTTAGTGCCATTGTCTCTACATGTGAACTACAGGTCCCTACAAATTATCAGGATGTTACTCAGAGGAGACACTACAATTCCTATAATGCTGGTGCCATCAGAATCTCTTTCCAGATTCAGGTGCTGGCCAGCAAACTTGAAATTGCATCCCACTGTGATGCTCTTTTCCCTATTCCACTGAAACAAATGGGGTACTGGTTCACTGCTGACTTTTTCTCAAAGTGTGGTGTGTGGCAGTGATCTTGAAACAAGTCTGTGAGGCGAGCTCTCCCATTCCTGCTCTGAAGTGCTCTAGCAGATTAAAAACAGTGGGATAGAGAAAGAGAGGTTGCTGAGCAGTTAATGGCACTAGAATGGAGAAACTGCATGTTGTGATGAACATTGCCAAAGTTTGTGACCTTGCCTAGTGCATGTGGTGCTGATTATACCAAAGGCTGAAGCAGATGTGAGGGAAAATTGAGCTTCATTTCCTCCCAGCTATCCCAAGCCCCTTTGGTTAAGTGGAGGATTATGATGCTTTAGGAAAATAACATATATATCTCTGTGTGGCTGTAATAATGATGGATGTTTTCCCTCAACCCAAGTAACTGTGATAGATGCAGCTGTCTGCAACCTATGATGAACACTAAGGTTAACTGGAAACAAGGGCACAGCAGTCCCTAAGTACCATTATTCTGTGGTATATTCACATGCTGTCATTAATTTTCCTATTTGTTTGACTTTACAAAAACACATAGCAACGAAATCTGAAAAGAATAGAAATAAAAGCTCTATTATACCTCTTGCCAAGGTATATTGAGGATGAGGAGGAGCTGAATTAACCAAGCGCTTGCTAATGTTATGCTTCTGTACAGCCTAATGCCTCCAGGAAACGGGAGAGCACACTGTGCAGTGGCATTTGCTACATCTGCGCTCTCCTGTGTCTTCTACCTGGTTTGTTAAAAGATTGATTATCGTAACACTTCCAGGCCATGCCTATTTTTTTATAGCAGAGTTCAACCTGAGTCAGAATTTGAACTCTTGAAGCACTGAAAAAAATATACAGAATGTAGGACTAGAGCAGTTGTGCAGTGTGAGAATGAGCACACGGCAGATGGAGTCTGGTGTCTCTTCTCTGAAGGTGGCCAGCATCTGGTGGATGATCTGCATTTCGAGGAATGGTCAAAGATCCCAGCAATAGGCTGCTATGGGAATAATCTGTTTTCCACTTGGGGAGCCTCATCTGGTGGAGTTATAGACTTCTTTCAGCTCTAAAAATCTGAGGTATTACGGACTTTCCAAAAGTAGTTATGGGTACCCTGAGGAATTCTCATTCCCAGTTTACTGTTTGTCCACACACACACACCTTTTTGGACAGCAGCAAAGTTGGGTTTAGCAGGATTATGTGTAGCAGTGGTTCCTGCAGTACCTATTCCTGTTAGATAAAAAAAAAAAAACAACCACATTTCCTATACTCTGGACTTATACAGTTAGGGATGGGGCCATAAATCTTAGAGCAGTGGAAGGTCCTGGAAAGCAGCTGTAAGACTAGAATGCAGCAGGAATTACAACAGCAATGTGAATGAGAACCAATGAAACACGGATAGCTGACAAACGATGCTTGTCTCTGCTGATCCCACAGAGCTGCACAAACATGAAAGGACAAGATGAGCCCATACAACATGTGAAACAATATGCACATTTCAGAACACTCCAAACAATACCCTAATGCACTAGTCGCTCTCTGTCCAGCAAAGAAAGCGGTATATGACCTTTTGCTTTATTATAAAAGTCAATAGATCAGAAATTATCCATATTCTTATATAAAACTGATTTTTACAAGGTTTTGTTTGAGTGAATGGTGACAGTATATAGGTATATTAGTATGTGTATAAGGAGGGCTTTCAGTGTAAGGTATACTCAGATTACGGGGAAAATTAGGTCCCAGTGATCCACCTCAAATGAGACTGTAATTTCTAATACCTTTGCAAGATTTCAGGGAAAAAAGGCCGTGTCAGATGCAAACCCTATTGCACAATTAACTCTATGAAAATGGCCAAATTATGATGTTCGGTCATCAAAAATAAATACACATATCAAGAAAAACCACAAGTGTCTCTGCACTGCCTACAAGTAACTCTGTATGTGTTCTTTTTCACACTTGCACCCTTACAACATATTGCAAGCACATGAGGGAGAGAAGGAAATGGAAGCGGGGGCAGGATTCCTGCATGTTACAGATACTGCTAACAGGTTTTTTTTTTAGTCTTTCCTTAAGAGCTTCTGGTGGCTGTATTTCATATAGTAGAAAATTTAAAGATCCTTCCCTTGTTATCACTGATTCTAACAGCTATGTGTGCCCTGATGAGACTATTTTCTTGGGCATATTCCTATTAGCGCTCTTAAACATGTCTTTCCATTTGCCTCTTTTGGCTCCACTGCAACACAAAGCTGTAGGCACACTACTAAATGAGGACATAAACTTTTCCAGACTTTTGCAAACAACTAGACTTCTGAAGAAGATAAATTGTTATTGCTTTTGCACTGCTCCTTTCTTGGGAAAAATGAAAAATGAAAAAAACATTGCCACTGTGTCAGTATTGCATAGAAGTTTATTGGGTGAGCAATAACATGTCATTGTCAATCGAACTAATAAGCAACGGAAAAGCTGGCAAGTTAAATTCAAGCTCCTGAAAATAATTTCTGAATCCATTTCATATTCACATATTTAATTATTCATTAAAAGAAACCAGAATGAGTGAAAGGATCACAATCCTTCTCAGTGGGCCCTAAAAATTAATCAGATATTAACTATGCCTGTGGTGGGTTTTTTTTAGCGGAAATGTAGCAAGAAAGTAGGAAAAGTATAGGCACAGTTTGAGGGAATGCACTTCTAAGTCATTATTGTCATGTCAAAGACTTTAAAACAATGTATTTCAGAAGGAGGTATCTTGACAGGGATGTAAGACTTGGGCAGTATATCATCATGGTGAGGAAGATCTTGCTTTTAGCCAGTATCAAACCAACCTATTTTATCATCCATTTTTCAACTCACCAGCACAACATTACATGATTCAGCAGAAACCACACAGTTCAAACTCCTACACGGTTGCAAATCAGTCTGGCTTTAAAATGAGTCCCACAAATCTTTTTGTCAATGCCTCGGACTTCTACAAAGGATTACAAAGTTGGCACTGCACAACAGCAGCATAGGGGAGCCTGACTCATGCCCTATATAGTGGTTCAAGAGCAGCTTGGGGAGCAAAGATAAGGTTAAAGGTGGCTTTATGACATCCTTATACACTAGTAGTTCTCTGTCAATTTCTGCCAGGTAACACCCTTGATCACTTCCTTTTCTTTACTGCCATGTTTCTGCCAATTTTAAACTGCTTCTGCATCTCGTACTTCAGGTCTCTGGTGGGTTACAAGATGTACTGAAGGGTGAACTGCTCTGTGCGCTCCCACAAACTAGATGTGTATTATGTGGAGACTTGTGCTTACGGAAGAGCTGGACTCGGTGTCCCAAATGATTCCTTCTAGTGCTATGGGAACATAGCACTAGAAAGTACACTAGAAATTCAGCAATATTTAACATAGTCTGAAGGCTATTTTAAGTTGTGCCAGCTGCTAAACACAGCAGGGATTCAACAGGATGATAAAGGACATTTTAGACCAAGTCCTGACTTACACTCACTGCAGGGAGGTAATACAAAAATTGTAGGAATGCTCTCCTCAGTCTGAGAATTCACCTATTTTGGGATAAGGCTTCCAGGGCTGAGTGAGGGCCGATTTATACTAGATGAATGGTTCAAATCTACAGTAAAGCAAACAGGGGCTGAATGTAGAAAGGGAATAACAATAGAAGAATCATTTCAAGCCAAAGATTGATATTTCAGACCTAGCTGGCTGGAGGCTGGGCTTTTTTTGGTATTTGATTTTTCACTCATTAAACTGTTAACCCATTTTCAGTCCCTGTTAATGCAACTCAATTGCATCAGTGCTTTAACAAGTTGTTAAAGGAACCATCAGATAGAAATGGATAGGCAAAATTGCGTCCATATTACTGCACTTTACCTCTGAACATAGGCATAATGTACTGCGCATGATATAGTGCTCCTTCAATACTCTCACTGGGGGTAGTAAAAAGTAAAGGAAGGCTAGGATGTTTGAGGCAAAATCTCTAAGCTCTCAGCTTTATGTGTGATTCAAAAGCCAGGATTTTGAAATGATGCTAAGCGGCTGTAAATTGAAGCTGTGAGAAGCAGCAGTGTGTCCAGGCAAAAGTATGCTGCCTTGCTATATGTATTGAAAAAATAACACTGAAAAACTTGACAAAGAGTTTGATGGTATCAGCTCTTGTGACTACTTGTGCTTATTCGCTTGCTTTTTTTTTTTTGTGTTTGACAAAAATAAAAAATAGAAAAAGAAAAAAAGAGAAAAAAATTAATCTTCCATGGCCTGCACATTGCTAATATACCTGGTGAAGAAGGGTCAAACTCACCCTCTTCACTACTCAAGGTGCACACAGGCTGACTCAACACATAGGCACTGGGGCTCGCTCAGGCAAGGGCTGTATGAGATGGTGGAGGCATCTTTGCAGGGCTCAGACTAGGTCAGTTACAGGACCTCAGATGAAAAAGTCCTTGTCTCCACACTCAAACACAGAGAGGTGCCACACAGCCACAAAGCATATTTCATTTACATGTCAGCGGAGAATAGTCTGAGTTTGTCCAGGCATCGAAATTAATACTGTGCTTTATCAATTGCAATTGCTGGTAGCAGCGTGGTGACATTCAGCTAGTCTCAAAAACCTTTTAAGCCACTTCTACAGTGCTGTCCTGTCCCATGGCTGAGTGCCTCCTCTGTTCAAGCTCAATGGAACAATGGGGTGTTTTTATCCCCCAATACCTGCCTGTGCTGTGTTTGCTCCGTCAGCTCTCCCTGCGTGGAGGCTCCTCTTCTGTTACGGGATGTGACCTTACAGTTGCCAAGGCACATCCCCTGGATCACACCTATGGCCCGTGTTACCCAGGGCCTCCAGAGCTGGAGACGAGGCACAGCCCAAGAGGATGCTCAGGCCTCCAAAGTGTGACTGCACTATGCTCTGGAGCAGCTCCCCTTCCTCACTGCTCCAGGAGGAAACCTTGCAAAGCGAGGCACAGCAGAAACAATGAAAATAGAAGGGTTTTTTGCATTAAAAAAAAAAAGGCAAAAAAAGCGCGGTGCTTCGGTGCACTTTCGGTGCATTTCCATCAACGCACGTTCGCATTTGATGGCCGGGCTGAAACTGTGGCGGACTCGTGCCGCATTCCCAGGCGGGAGGTGCGGGACTCTGCGGGCCCCGGCCCGGCTGCGGCCGCGGCCGCCACGCGGGGGCGCTCCAGGCCTTGCAGCGGCCCGGGACACAACCGGGCCTGAGGCCCGGCCCGCCGGCGCTTTGGGAAAAAAATAATTTAATCGGCGCTTTGATGGGACACCGGCAAATCATTTAAGAACAAAAGGGAAAGGATCGCCAGTGTTAAAAAAACCAAAAACAAAAAAAAACCCCAAAAAAACCCCAACAAAACAATCAGCCAAAAACAAACAAGCAAAACTCCCCTATCTCCTTCACTGATACGCTGGTATCTTTTCAACTACAAACAGCTAATCCTTACACTGTTTCCTAGTAAACTATTTAACTGCGACAAAAAAGGGTGGGATTTTTTTAGCAGTTTAAACAGTTCAGCTGGAAGCAGGGAAATTAGCATAAAGTGAAATATTTGTGGGAGATTAAGACAATTAAAAGATTGTTATTTTCCCTGACATAAGACACTGGGGCCAATTAACTGTTTCTAATTAAGCAGCCTGAAACAGAATAGTACATAGCAAGAAATAGTTGCCAAACAGTGATGAGCAAACTGTGGAATGAAGAGAGACTGGCCGTGAACCTGAGGTAAATAAATTTCTAATACAAAACCATAAAACAACTATAGCATGCAAAGGCAACAACTGGATGAGAGAATAAGAAGGGAAAACTACACTCAGAACTGACATTACTAAACACTGTTCCCTCCAAATCCTACCCATTAAATGTGGAGCTTTTGTTCATCTAGATGTGCATCATATTGCATCGCACAGTTCTGCTACACAAGTGTGCAGTGGAATGCATTCCTTTCTACTCATCTGCCAAACTCCAAACTTCCGGCACCTTTGTTGAGATTCCTATACAAAAGAAAGTTAAATACAGTATACAGTAAGAAATATTTATTTAGTTTTGTCTTTGACTCAAAGAGTGTCTAATCAGGGTGTCACCAGACTGTGATTATATGCATTTTTATTACTCTGGATTTTTCAAAATTATTTTTTGTGATGTTTTAAGTTTTTGTTCCCTAAACAGTTGACACTGGAGCGGGTAGCTTGTATATCATTGTCTGGAAGAGAGTTAAAATTTCTCTGAAATGGATGAGGTAATGTTTACAGACTCCTAACCAGGCTGTTGCTGGTGCTGTTGTTTGCTCTTCAAGGTTGGGTTAACAGTGTAACTGCCATGGTGACTCTCTGGAAACCTGGGAATGCAGAACAGCACTTTAGCAAGTAAAAAAGACTGAAAGCTAGTGCTAGCGTACAGTTCTCCTCATAGCTAGAAGAAAATTTTGGAAGAAATCCTGCAGTCCCAGAGGCTGTCTTTATTTTCACATTGATGATTTATGGTGACAATTTTCTCACGCTTTGTAATGACACCTCAGGTAAACTGTCTTGCTCACAACACAGAGCTTGGCCTCAATGGGGAAAAAGGGCATTGCAGCCTCAAACGTAGAACCTGACAAAAATCTTAAGATACTCTGATACTTTTGGGTGCTAAAAAAGCAAGCTCAGAGTGGCTTTCCAAATGACAAATGTTTTCCTTCGAGCCTAGGATGAATACATACATCAGCAGCTATTTTTCAACTGCTGTTTTTTCACAGTTCAGCTAACTTTGAATTATTCGTGTTGGAACAGTATCTTGAAGAGACATAAAAAAGTGTGGGTTCATGATCATGATGATCTTCCTTGATATCATTGCACGTAATGATTAGATCTTCCCTAAATCTCTGAATGATAAGCAACTGGCTATACATGTAAGGGCTTCAGACTATCTGTGTCTCTAAAATTATCTATGTGCGCAACTATTTGCAAGATTGGGCTTGTCTAGGCTAACTTGCAGGCGTCAGAGTTAGTTTTCACTCCAGCTTATATTAAATTTTTTTGCACTCCTCTGGTACCTTCATAGCTTTGCCTCACCAGTACAAAAAGAAGCAGCGGCTTGAATTGCAACGCGGTTGGAGAAAATTTCCGAACTGCTGAGATGAGAGCGATTGGCACTGAGCTCGCATGCACAGCTCCCAGCGCCGGGGAGCTCGCTGTCACGCATTGCTGCTCTGGTCCCAAGCCGGGGCAAGGCGCTGCGCTGCGCAGCACTCGCTGCCTGCCATCCTGAGGAGCCGCGCTCTCTGTCCGCAGCGCTCGTAAGGGCGAGCCCGCCGGGCCGCGCAGCCCAGCGCGCTGTGAGAGCCCCCCGCCCTCCCCGGCGCGGGCAGCAGCCCCGCAGGAACGGCCCCTCCTCCATCCCGCTGCTGGGCTGCTGCTGCGGAACCTCTGCCTGGCGCCAGACCCGGCCCTTGCGCAGGTACCAGCCAGCGCCGGGACCTGCAGCGCGGCACTGAGCCCCTCCGCAAAGATGGTCTTATCGCCTCGGCATCAAAATCAACACTGCCGCTATCAAACGCTGCCTGGGAGAGACATCTGCTATTTAAATGTATTCTAGCAGATGAAAGGAATGGAAACATAAAACCCAAACACTTCCTTTTTTTCCTAATGTAATCAGTATTTTTAAGCAGTTTATCTGCTTATTAATAGGAAGGTTTTAAAACATTTTGCTTGAGCTGACATTCTTTAATTATAATATTCACACTGCTGAATATGCAGTCACACCAGCAGAAGCTCTATTGTGAAAGAACACGCAGATTCAATCTGTTTCTTTCTCTGAATTTTTCTGACTTGGTCTTATTTTTCCATTCATCATTATATTTTTGTTTGCTTCTCACATTTCTTTTTAAATGTGTGGGTTTTATCCTCTTACTCTGTTGTTCCACTTGAAAACACCAGGATTAGCATGCAGATGTTTTTTTTTTTTGATCAGAGATTTTTTTTTTAATCATTTCCATTTTCCACGGTCTATTTGGGTAGCTGGGGATTTTTTTGTTTGTTTGCTTTTGACCCTGTTTTGTTGGGTATTTTTCCTTTTTAATGTATTACTCTTGTCTGAGTGTAAATACCTTTTGTTTGCTATTGTTTTCTTAAATCAGCATTTTAGAAAATTAACTTCTAGTTAAATAGATCATGAGCTATGCTAGCTTTGCCAATAATCTAATAACTTCCATGATTTTAGTGCTTTGATAACTGTGAAAGCTTAGGTCAAATACATACTGGTTTAAGAAGGTTTTGAGGAAAAAAAAAAAAAAAAGGATAAGGTTCCAGCATGTATGTTATTTGTGGAAAAATTGTGCTGTAATACCTTTAAAAATGGCTTTTAGAATTTACGTAAGTTATAAGATTTACTGAACACAGATTGATGAGAAAAGTATTCCTACTACTTGCCAATAAGAAAGGACCAACTTCCTATTTCTTATTTAATTAAAAGGAATAATGACCTCTCTAAATGAGCTCCAGTTGGAATTTTGGCTAGGTTGTTATCTGCAGGCTATCATTCACAGGACTTGAATTACACTTAATTTTTAGAAAGCTGAGAGGGGAAAAAGACATTCAGCATCTTAGCCCAGGGAAACTGCCATCGAATGCTGCTTTAAGAACGAGAAGCAGAAAGAATACAACCCAAACTGTTACCATCCATGAAACTTGCTACATCCACTTTCATTAAATCTGTATTATAAACACTGAAGAGATTCAGGAATGTCTTATCTCTTGCATTAGAAGGAGTGATCAATGGATTTTACAGGACTGGTATTTCAAGATCAATTTTTAACGTCACTAAACTAAAGTTGGGGGTGGGTGTTGTTCCATAACCCTGAACATTTCCAGTAATTAAGATATCCACCACTGCTGTTTAGTGGCTGTATATTTTTTTAAGAACATCCACGCCTGAAGCATCCATGGATAGAGAAGCTCATCTCCACACCATCTCTTACAAGGAAAGGCAAAATTGCCTGCAGCAATGTGTGCTGGGCAAGCTCAGAAATGCCATGAACATGTTGTTTGGGAGCATGGCCAAGACAACAGAAACTCCTGTTCATTTCCAAAGTTCATTTAATGCCTGAAACTTTGTAGGGTCCCTCTTATCCAAAATTACTTTGGTCCCTGAGGGGCCACAGCAATTGCATCCCATGTCCTGGCACCCCCAGGGAGCAGCTCCAGGGCAGATGCACAGAGCCTGGAGTTCAGCACTGAGAAAGCACAACATGCACAATTTAGTTACCTCTTCCAGGGTATCTGCCACCACCTCTCCCATGTAGTGGACTTAATTCCTGAAAAGGGTTATTAGCGAAAGTTAAAAAAAGATTATACTGAAATGTGAATTGTCCCTTGAAGGTTTTTTACAAGTAAGCAAATGGAAAAAAAAAAAAACAAACAAAAAACAATGATGCTTTTTACTTTGTTTCTAGACACCTCATTAAAAATGGGAATTTTTTAAAGTGTTTAAAAAAGCTATCTTTTTTTCCCACAAGATAAAGCATAAGGTTATCTATTACCTGAAGCTATAATCAGGTTAATATAACAAATCTGTTTTTTCCCTGCAATCCTATTTCTTTTTGCCCAAGTAATCAATTTTTGGTGACATCACATACTTCAAGGAGAAAAAACAGGATGACTCTGCTACAGCAGTACAGCAAAGCAGCAAAGAGAATTTTTTTTTCCTGTCTTGCTCTGCAATATGTAACTGAAAATGCTTTAGGAGTTAGTAAGCTTTTTTAATGCCTTGGCCATTAAAAAATGTTTTTCCAACCCTTTTTCTGTGTCCTATCACAAATAGAAAAAAGCAGAAGTTCTTGTAGCCCTGCAGCGCCTTTGCACCAACAAAGCTGAAGCAAAGGCAATGCAGGCAAGGTGCAAACCTCTCCCGAGTAGTGTTAGTGGGGAAATGTGGATGTGTGCCATCTCAGGGGAGGGACCTGGGTGCATGAGGTTACAGAGGGATTATCCTCAAGATGCTATCTTCTATCTTGTAATCTAGTGATTTTCTTCCCCAGCACAGCAGTTTATTTCAAGAAGAGCACACTTTAGCATCTCTTTGAAAATACCATTATTACTGAATGTATTGTAATTAGTTCCTACTTGTGAAGCACTTGGACACAGAGGAACATGAAAGTGTTAAGTGATACAGTCCTCATCATTCACTTTTACTTACTACATATCTGGTTTATTTAGCTACTTGTGACCAAGGCATCCGCATGTCTTTGGCCAGGCTGCACACAGTGAACTAGTGAGACCACAGGAATGGAAAAGTGGAGTCCTGACACATGCCTTGCTCCAGAAAGCTGAGAGATAAGTTTGCTGGTAATATAATAAGCAACTAGTAAGCAAGGAAGTTATAAATGTTCACAATTAACTGTACTGTATTGCCAACCCCATGTCTCCAAATTAATCGTAAGCTGGACTGACTTAAAATAACCTTAAGATTGTTCTTTTATGTTTTTTCCCTTTGGTGGACCTCATGTTTTTGAGGCCTTTGTCACATGCAAGAGCTACAGATTTAACTTTTTTAGTAAAATCCATGTATAATAGCATCCTTACCTCTAACAAGTCAGAGCTTTAAGGAAATCCGTCCTAAGAGTGGACAACAAAGAGTGACATACACAATAAATTTTCAGAAGCAAACACCATCAAAACCCTAAAATATAAAATATTAATTAATTTTAGTCTCATAAGCTGACAATTTCCTGAAAATCTATGAGTTAAAATCTCAACCTTGCAAACTCATAGAAGTCCACTGAAAATGTCACCAGGATCTCCAGTGGAGAGGGAGGACCAGTAATTCAATTTTACTAAGAGTGATTGTAGGTCCTGTCATTTGGCCAGACAATCTAAATGACAGAAAACAGGATCATGTCCTGTTATAAATTTCATTGGGTTTGGCTCTGCTTTTTCCTTGGAAGAATACTGATGTGCTTGTTTGATTAACTGAAACTTAAGATTGGGTTTTAGATCTGACTTGGAATTAAGTGGAAGAAAAAGATGTCTGTATGGGATGAATAGATACGTGCATTCTGGGTGCATACACGTGTATTTGTGTGAGGGCAAAAATCAGTTCTACTTACAGTTACATGCCATATAGCCTTTTTCACTTGCTTGTGCTTCTGTTAGGGTGCATATCTAAAAAGCCTGCGCACTCAGACAAGCTTCAAACCCCAGTGTCCAGGTCTGCAAATACCTATTCCAGTGAGTCATCACCAGCTTCATGAAATAATTTTCCATTGTAAACTTGCAAGTGATCTGCTCTGGGGTATAAAGACCTTAAAAGGCAGTGATAAAAAGCACTTTAGGAAAAAAAAGATAAAATCAACTCAGCATGAGATCACTCATGAAAGGAAGGGCACTGACACTCAAATCTAGAGTTATCCACTTCCTTCTTTAAAAAGTGGTCTCTAATGGGTGGTTGCAAAAGTGTATCTTTTGTGCTCCTTTCCTGCTCCTCCTCCATCAGAGGAGATATCACAAGTCGAAGTTCTATAATTTAAAAATGCAGCCTCAATGCATCAGGTATATATTTATATACTGCAGGTCTTTCATTATATGACTAGAATGTGAGACAAGTGAATTCCACCCTGAGATTAGAGACTCCTCTGTAGTTCTCTGCAGATATGAGAAAACACAGGCCACAGGCTCTTTGAGGAACTCAGGGGCCTAAAACTACAGGACATCTTCCCATAATAAATCAGCTAACTTAGAATGTGCCTTTTTTTTTCCCTTTTTAATCTTTTATTGGTGCAATGTTTCTGCAGTGTAGACACTGCCAGCTTCAGAGGCTGAAGGTTTATTTGTCCACAGAACAGATAATGGATAAACAGCAGCAATGAGAGCTTATTCAGCCCACCTCACCAAGGAGCCTAGAGATCACTTGGCAGTGCCATTCTCCATGTCACTTCTGGTTCACAGGCCAGTCCCACTGAAGTTCTCAACAGATGATGCTATTAGTACAACCCATTACTATTTACCTTTTTTTTTTTTTTTGTATGAAAGGGAATTAAATACTTGTTTTGCTTACACAGTCCTGTGAAGAGCCATTAGGTGGTACTAATGGCGCTTTTGACTGCTGGCATCTGCTCTAGATGGGGTTTGAGTGGGGGCCTTGAAGGTAGAGGGTTTTCAAACACTCCTTTGCTTGCCAATCCCCTGAGGAATAACAACAACATTGGTATCAACAGACAGAAAGATGTGTGACACCAGCCAGCAAGCCAGGTACTCTCAGTGGAGAGTAACACTTTATTAAAAGACACAGGCATGTGAGGGCGAGCTGTGAAATAAAGATGCAGAATTTCTTGTGAGGCCTTTTAAAATACTCTTACTGAGCTAGTTTGTCCAGGTAGCATTAATTAAAAACTTTTGGAGAGTATTTTATTCTGTCCAAAAATATGGCTCTCCAAAGAGATTTATCAATCCACCATACTGTGGGGAAAAAAAATAAATCATAGGATTCTCCCTTTTTCTTTTTGACGATAGAATTTTAGATGCAAAATACAATCATATTCTCTACAAATTCTTACCCTTCTACATTTCTTGTGTTGACATTGTGTATTTTTTTCCAGTGCCAGTGGCCTGAATAGTAATGGTGTAGCACAAGCCAGTCACACACTACTTGTCCTGTGCAGGACTCTGGGCAAAATGCTCATTCCTGTGTCTACAAGAACTGGTGTCATAACTTCATTTTTTTAATTGTGTTAGAGGCTCTTTTTCCTGATGGAAGAAAAAAATCCACTAGACAACCAAAATACCCTCTACAGTGTGAGATGGTTCCAGATCATTTTCCCTCTTTGCTTGTGGCTTTTAAAGAGTTCATTTCTGCAAGGAGCTAGGATTCAGCATCCTATTTTTGGCACAGTGTCCACGCTTCTGACTTTGCATGGGAAGGGTTAGAGCTGAGAAAGCAAAGCTGAGTATTTATATCACATAGGTATGTGAGCTGTGCCTAGAGCCAAGCAGCACAGAAGACTTGCAGTGTATAGGTACACACCCCGTTCTGCACAGTGGACAACAACCAGAAGGCTGCCTCCGTGAAAACTTACTCTGTTTTTTTTGGCATCCTTCCAGGCAGGCAGGAACAGTGCATAGCCCAAATGCTCTAACGCATCCTCTGCTTTGCAGTTGCAGAAGCCTCTTCATTAGCTGGTTAAAGCAATGACAGTTTCTTAAAGTTACTAGACTTAGACATGGATTTACTCCAAATTAAGGACTTGGCCGAGATATTTTTTTCCTTTTTTTTTTTTTTTTAATGCATTAGCAGATGGCAAATATGCACTAAGCACAGAAAAACTACTGGTTTTTCAGGGCAATGGTTGCTTGCAATGCTAATTTGGGGCTTTATGTTTATGCAAGCTAACCTGGAGGGACACATTTCAGAGCTGGGTTGAAGCCGCAGAAAGACTCAAGCAGCAAAGTGCAGAATACCAGTAACCCATTTAAAGCCAAGTGGGTGAATGCAGGGTTGGGTGTCTGCTCGTTCTAAAGAAGGCAGGAGCAGATGTTAAGAGATCACAACTTTATA
>VXBQ01008413.1:351160-365175 GCA_013400175.1 Phainopepla nitens
CTTTATATATTTCCCTCATTCAGTCATGTCAACATAAGACCATTTGTGGAACTTTCAAAATGGGAAGGTACTTGGCTTTATGTTTGGATTCAGGCTAGCTGACACTCCACTGCAAGCTGATAGCCACATGTTCTCCTGGAAAGGATGTCCACATGAGAACATTTTAGAGCACTTCTGTATGGTGGAAATCAACTAGTAATGAGCATCCAAAAGCAGATGTTGAGAGATGTTTGCAAACCAGGTGCTGACAGGCTGTTTTCATCCAGCAGTTCTTTTGATGGATAGACCATATCCGTATCTGCAAACTGTGATGACACAGACAACCTTTCTCTCCAAACTCTGTTAACCTTACTGCAGAAAGCAACCTGGGATAACCACAAAATAGCTATCGACCAAGGTTGAACAGCTTGTGTATTTCCAACAGTGTAGTCACAGAATAGGAATAAAATGAAAATCAAAGCTCAAAGAAGAGGTCATTTTCCTGGCAACAGTCCTAGCCACAAATACAGGGGAAAGATGTGCCATTCTCAGAACAAAATTTATCCTGAAGAAGACCGAAGTCACATAGTATTGTCTCCCATGACTCCCAGCAAATGTTTTGAAACTCACTTTTTATTTCTTACTTCTTTCTGTTATTTTCTTTAAAGAATTGTGATATGATATGCCAGATACCATGCTCTTCCTGTATACAGGACAGTCTTGTGTGTTATGGTCAGACCTGTTTTTTTTTTTTATTTCTGATTCATTTAAGGGAACCAGGAAGCCATTTTTGTGAGTGAAAAATCACATTGACATCACCTGCAAATTCTGTGCACAGAAGACTTTAAAACCATTCCAGTGGCAACAGAATGAATCACAATACAGCAGGTATTCAGCTATCTTTTTCAATAAGTATGCTTTAATTGGACAAAAGAGTAGCTGACATGTTTAACTTACACATCCATTATAGGGTAGAACTCACTTAACCACTCTCTTCTAGTATGATTTCCTGTGAAGTTAGCCATATTTTGGTCAGATAATCCTGCAGCAAAGACTGATTTCTCTGAACATATTTGCCAACTGGGACTCTATTAGGTTAGAGCACTACTTCCCGCAATTAGGACCTGTGGACATTAATGTCCTACAAATAAATATGTGTTGCTGTAGAACAGTTTTGATAACTAATTCACTGCACAGATTAAGTATGAACTATCCATTCACACTGTTGATTTCTGTGCCTCTGGCCACAGAAGTCCCATGATATTGCTCCTGCTCTCTGACTACGTGGCTGAGGATTTTTTAATAGGACAGAAAGCAGAGAAAGTGGGGAGAGCTGACTGCTCTAAGTTCCTGGGCATGTCCAGGATAATTTATTCATGCATTTTCTTCTGCTTCCTTGGTCTGGTTTTTCAGCTCATATTAGTCATTACAGCTCCTTGGAAGTCAATGGAATAATATTTGTTCGTGCTCTTCTGACTGAGAATATGACTGGATAAAATTTTAGTCAGAACTGAAGAATAAACTAGAAACCTTGAGTGTTGTTAATCCAGCATCTAAGGGGGCTTATTCCTCTCAGGTACTGCTGCCTGATTCAGCACAATCTTTTGAGCATTTGTTTAAATTCCTCTGTCAATAATGACCCACAAGCAGAGGCTGAAGGCAAGCAACACAAGAAAATATTCTGACTGCAGTTCTCGGAGTCTTTCTAACAGCAGATTATTGAAATGTGAATGCAGCCCTAAAACTTAAATTCAGTTTAGCACATCCTGAAAAGCCAGGAAAATAAGAAATCGCTCTGAATGTCGTAATGCCTATTTTTTTCTTTGAAAAACCAGCAGTTTTCAGATTATAGCTCTAGCATTTTAAAACTTAAGTGCCCTTAAGACCAAGGCAAAAACCATGTTATTGATTATAAGGAAAATCATGGACATGCTGAGAGTTCAAATAAAGTAATGAAGATTAGTAAATATCAACATTTCTTCAGAACATTTCAGCATCTTACTGACTAGAGAAGCTCAAAAAGCCAAAATAACGTCTCCCTTGCTGTGAGCCAGTGAAGCTCATAGCCCCTAGCTGACAATCTTTTTGCCTTAGCTCTACACACTATGACCACCACATCCAGCCCTTAGTGAAATGAGTGTTAAGTTCACTGAAGAGTATCAGAAATGGAAATATACAAGGGAAAGGAAAAAAATAAAAAGCCACACAATTTTCTCTCTGAAGCAGCTGAACTTGGAAAAGACAACCAATGGGGGAATTAGGATAATTTGAAAAGAGATAACAGAAAGGCCATTGTTATTATTTTTTATTTGAACATTTAAACAAAAATAATCAAAAATATCTTTGCCAGAAGCAGAATAAATTCCACTCTGTTCCACTAAGCTGCATGTCTTTGGCCTGATTCCTTGTACAGGAGAGTGAGCAAAGTTTGGCCAGTAGATTTAGGGATCTACTCCTCACCCCTTTCCCACCTGGTAGCATACTTCCTTCTGGGCTGCCTCCATAAGAGACAAGAGCAACAGCTCCTGCTCTGTTGCATCCCAGAACATAGCAGCAGAATCACCCTCTGCTCCTCTCCTAGCAGAGGTGGCCCAGAAGCAACCGCATAAGCAGGACTGGGAGGCTTGTAAAAAACTGAGACACTAGGATGGAGTTGCTACTGGTTGCACAAAGTAAATGTCAAACAGGAGAATTCCCCTCCAGGAAGGTATGTCAGGAGAGCCTTGGTCCTGTACATCTGGATTTTACTCCCTAAAGTAATGTTAGCTGGACAACATTCAGCTCCTGCTCTCGCGGAGCTCAGCCCGACTGCCAGCCGCAGACCACCCTTTGTCCCAATGGACTTCAGGGACAGTGAAGAGCAACTGAGTCCAGCATGAGACAAAAGCCGTCACTTTGCAGGATCAAGCTCGCCGCAGGATGCAAAAAGTGAGTTCTCTCTGACACATGTGAGGGGACGAGGTTCCAGCAGATCAGCACAACAAACTGGTGCCTGAGATATTCAGATAAGCAATATTTCAGAGGCAGCAATAATAAAAAAAAAAATACATAATGAAAATATAAACCTGGGCATGGTTTCTCTTAGGTGCAAATCAAGATTTAAATATAAAAATGATAGGCTTCTGTTAATCCTTCTTAGGAAGTCATAAATTGTTAATCAGACCTTAGGCAGTGTTGTTTAATACCAACTTTAATAAAATAGCTGCCTGAAGCAGAAAGACAGTTGGGATCCTGACTCTAAAACTTTGGTAACCTCATCCACTTTTTTGTAGCCTGAGGCTCTTACACTACCATTGATACTAACTCCTTTGAAATATGCTCATTTTTTAGGTTGCTAAATTATTAAACACCTTATTAGTTGAAAGATTAGATGGAAAATAGTCATCTCTGTATGATGGAAAATGGATTGGAAAATGAAGGAAAAGTTGAGGGAATATTTACATAAAAGATACAGCTCTGTTGTTGATATACAGAGGTAATCCATAATCCATAATTCATTTAAGAAATGAACCCATCAAATTACATAACTACGCATGACAAATTGCTACTGTTGAGCTATCCTACAATAAATTACAAGGAATCATTCCTGTCAAGAGTGTATTTTGTTTGAGACTAAAAAAAGCAATGTCGCTACAAGGTTGTTTTCCCTCTTGTTCCATAGGATTTGTCTATCACATATGATATCTCACACTTCCACCATATAATTTGATTGAGGTAGAAAAAGTTCCTTTGTATGGAGTAACCACAAAATATCTTAAATTCAAAATGCTTTGAAAATTGGAAGAAAAGGGGAAAGGATAAAAAGGAAGAATGTTTCTTCCTCATTGTTTCTTAATACTATTTGTCAGTCAGGTGAGCAGATCTTTAGAGTAAAAAATAAGAAACAGTCATTTCCTGAAGTGTGATGTCTTTTTAGTGCATGTCCAGAGCAGCTTGTTAGCATACTAATTGTTTCATTTAATATGCAATACAGAGCATAGTTAGTACTTTGAAGTGCTTATTCATGATGTCATGGATATTAGTGTATATTTCTTAATTACACAATAGAACAATCTTTCCTCTTTCAACCTACACTTTCTGCCACTCTGATTGGTTTCTCTAACTAGCCAGAATAATCATTTTGCCACACAGAAGCAGAAAAGGAAAAAAAAGTAAACAATTTTAAAAGCCATTTTAATTTAATAACAAATTGGGAGCTGCATTTTGTGTTAAATTAGCACGGCAAGCCTCATATGAATTCAAGGCAAGGTTCCCTGTTCGTTACTGCTTAATTAATCAGTCCTGTTTCCATCTAAATGAAAAGTTTTCTCTCTTCCCTATCATCTCTAACATCTCATTTCAGGCAGCACATCAAGTTAATCTTGCTTACATTAGCAACTTATTTCTAATGGCTCAGTTCAATTATTTGGTTGGAGCATGGTGTTAATAACGCCAAGGTTGTGGGTTCAATCCCTGTAAGGATCATTCACTTAAGAGCTGGACTTGAAGATCCTTATGGATGCCTTCCAACTCAGAATACACTGTGGTAATTCATCCTATCTCAGTTTGCACATGAATTCTACTTGGTCGCTCTGCTTTGTTTTGGGCAGCTTGGAGTCAATGGTAAAACATCAATTGCAAGAACGAGCTCATGCAGACTCATGATGAACCTACTGTGTGAGGACAAACATCTACTTCCCAACACACTGAAGTCTTCTGAACTTTTGGCTTCCTGGTGTGCCTTGTCCTTCCTGAGGCAACGTGGCATTTAGAGACATGGGTCAGTGATGGAATTGACAGTGCTGGGTTAACTCTTGGACTCGGCGATCTTAGTGGTCTTTTCTAACCTAAAACACTCTATGATTAGAATATGCACAGAGCTGAGCAAAGAATTATTATCTTATAAAACAACAGATGATTATGAAACATTCCCTTGGAGGAAGAGAAAACTGTAAGGGAAGGAGAATACGGAAAGTTGGATGGTATCTGAAAGCATGTCCTCATTAACGTTTATGCAATATATCCTAGAAATAAAGCTGCAATAAACATGAGTCCTGCAGTACCATCAGTAGTGTATATAAAAAAGTATCAAACATTCCACCATGTCACCTTTGAAGGAAGCGAAAAATAGGACTTGAACACCATCTGGTTGAATATCTCCTGCTTATCCTGACCCCACCATTCCCACAGCTGGAAACTGCTGCCACTGCCACAATCTGGCACTTTCTACCGCCAGCAGCAAAGCACACGAACTCTGGGACTTAACAAAAGACCTGGTGTTTTGGATTGCACCAAGCTGGCCCCAGTCAAACACTTACTGAAGCTGCAGTTGCTCATATGTGCTAGTCTCTGCACTTGCCTTGCTCAGTTCAGCCTTCAGAAGTAAGATTTCTGGCTGCTCCTAGTGCTGGAATGCCTGCCTGCCCATATCAGCATGCCTGTTGTTAACACTGCAACCTCCCCAGGCATCACGACGGCTCCAGCAGCTCCATCTGTAGAGACCCACAGCCTCTGAGATGTAACAGATACTTGCTCGGATCAGAGCTTGAAACTAAATCTGAGCCTGAGGTGTCTGCATCGCAAGAAGGCTGGTTTTAACACAAGCTCAACAAATATAAATACTTTTGTAATAGAAACACACAATATTAACTGACCATTCCAAGAGGATGAAACCTGGTTTTCCTGAAAAATTCCAGTATTTACTTTTGCTCAACCAGGACTCAGGATATTATTGCAACAGAGAAGCAGGATGTGCAGCATATTTTAACCTTCTAGATTTGCAGCAACCAGCCTCTGACCTCACATTTACCAGCCTGGTTGAAATTACAACCTGCTGCCAAGGAAAACTCAGTCATACTTTAAAGTAACTCTGATATCAAGTAGCTTTGAGATATTTGACAAATGAATTACAGTAGATTAATGAGGAGCTGCTTCAGAAATCCTGCAAAAGAGACCTTTACATGTTACAATATGGTAATGCATTTCATTTAATAGCAATATAAATTATGTCCTGAGAAAAGTGGAAACCTGTTTTTGTGTTGTTTTGTTGTGTTTGTTTTTTTTTTTTTCCAAGAGAAACAGAAATCCTTCCTATAAATCAGAGTGCACACTTCTGTTTCTGATGGGAAATATCGCTCTGAAAGGCACTGAATTTCAAAGCTGCTTGAGATTAGATTGTCTGCAGAATTGTGCTGATGGCTGTAAATATTAATAAATATGATACACTGGCCCAGCTTTTTTTCTTCAGATGCTTATGCTTTGCTTCCCTTTAAGTGCAGATAACCTGAAGACACAGGCACCAAGAGGAAGAATCTCAGCTAAGAATTGGTTTCAGAGATGCAACGCACAGTGACACTCGCACAAAGGAATGATGTTCCCATTATATGCCAGCAGAAAGAGCCAGGAAGTGAAAATCTCAGTCCAGTCCTCTCTATCCCGTCTGCAACTGCTGATGGGAGCTGACAGACAGCAGAGAATCCTTCACCATGCTGTGCAGATGATCCAGGGCTATACTGTTGAAGGGCCATCAATGGAAAATTATGGTTATCCCTTACACAGGTTTTCTCTCCGTCCCCACTTTGCGTAATCTATTATTTAGGGATACAAATTATACAAATATTTGGTGGTCATGTTCTGGTCACCATGAAAATAACTGCAAAGTTGTAAGCACCTCATTACAAATCCTGACATCTTGATCCAGAACAACACTTAAGTATTCAAACAGCCTTGTGGACCTCAGTGCAGTTTATTGGTACTTTTAAAAGCAAACTGCTCTGGGACCAGGTATGATAAGTCAGAGAGAACATGCTTTGTTTATGGCAGAAATAACTTGGTAATTATCAGCAGTGAGAAGGGGAATACCATAGCAGAGCATTCATATTATTTAGACTTAAATGGAGTTTAGATGAAATACAGGGTTCTATAAAACTGGTTGGCACAGCATGAATTGCTTAAAGGGATGTGGCTGGTGGACTTAAGAGTTTCTTCTGCATCTTTTTCCCTTTCAGCCCTGACAGCTAAATTGAGCACCAATTTCACAAAAGAAATTTGCTCCCTGAAAGAGATTCTACCTCTATATATATTCCTGCTCTGTGGTCTGCCACGGCACTCTTTACACTATGAAAGTGAGGAAATAGGTTCTCTTGAATTCTTGTGGAGCTTGATCAGTTTGTCAGGCCAGCTCCAAAAGCGTTAGGTCATAGTAGGTGGCACAGAGCTTAGGACCTGGTACTACTTCGATCTAAACAGGCTACATAACTTGTAAATTTAATGTGTCTTTTTTATGTGTCTTTTTTCTACTTCTCCCTCTATTTTATTTACACTAAGATCAATACCTGTGTCAGGGGTATTGGTGTACATCACGTCCTTATTCAAGTAACTTCCCTTTGACTCACCTTCCTATCTATGCACTAGGAATACTACTCCTTAGATGTTTACAAAGCAAGGGTGCTTTGAAACGAATTCATGCAGGCATGGAGATGAACAAGAGATAGTGTGGTATGACCTCTGGCTGCCCCAAACCACAGGGAGCAGCATGCAGAATAGGCAGCCTTTTATGAAATTTTTTTTTATCCCCTTCTCTCCCACAGGCGTAAGTAGGTGGGAATGTATGAGGCAGGGAATGGTAAAGAAACTCTGGCCAGTCCAACTCGGCCAATGCAGAGAGTAAGGTCATCGCCACCTTGCTTGAGGACAGCTCAGATTACTTTCTCCTGGGAATATGATACTTAGTCTTGTCTCACACAGCTCTGGAGCTACCCAGCTTCGCCGTTCCTCACCACAGAAAACATGGCTGCACAAACAAGCAAAAAACATCCAGAAAATCCTTTGGAGAGAGTGTCAACGCAGATGTAAAGAATCTTTGAGAAAAATAATTTGCTTTCTTTTGGATGAAAAAAACCCAAATCTGACTTTTTACCCCCATCCATTCTTTGATCAGCTACAACAACTTAAGAGAGCAGGAGAGAGGCAGGCGGGTTGACTGCAAGCTGTACTTGCTAAAAGAGCCTGGTTCAGCATCCCTGCTGTGTTATGATCTTCTCCTGTGACCTTGGGCAAGTCACTCACCTCCGTGGTGATTCGCTTCCCTTGCTGTAAAACACGGCCAATTATACAGGCCAGCCTCACAGTGGGGCCATGTGGTGAAGATGTGGAATTGTGGAACACTTGAACAGCTTTTGAGTGAAGGCCTCATGTCAATGAACTACACCTTGTCCCTTACTTGAAGTGAGACTCCCAGATGTCCACAGAGTATCTGTGGGTTCTTGGGTTTTGGGTTTTTTTTTGCAGACTACCATAAGCTATATAATTTTCTTTTTGTCCATGAAGATACTTTTGTCAAGTAATGATTGCCAGACTAATGACACCCTAAAGTTACAAACCACCAGGCACTCAAAGCGAATCAATTCAGTGAGGAAACAGATTTCACCTGAGTCCTCAGGGCAAAACTAAAGCATCCGTGCTTTTAATTATTTTTGCTATAGTATTGGATCTAAGAGGATGAGGGAGGAGGACACATCTTTCTAAGAGACAGGGTTTTCCCTGGAGTGAGACTGTAAGCACGAAGGCTGGCATCAGCGCCCCAGCTGGGGCGCACAGGCACAAGTGGTTCTCCCACCAGTCCACAGCCTCTCATGCAAGTCTGGATCACCATGACCTTCAATACTAAGTGGAGTTACCATCAGAGGCAAGTATTCTCTTTGAGTTTGGTGTTACCCTCACAACAAAGCAGAGCTACATGCTAATGATCGTGTTGATTAAGCAGCCTTTGTGCTTATAGAAGCTATTAGCTGCCAATTGTAATGAGGGAACAGGCAGCTCTGCTTTCCATCAGACAGGCACGAACCTGCAGTACCTGGGGAAACTTGACTAGTGTTTAATTTTTGTGCTAATTTTCAATTCCTGCTGACCCTTCTCTTAGGTCCTCCTGCTCTGGCTCTGCGATTAGATGCAGAAGTGGGAGTGCTGGAAAGACACACTACCTATTATCTCAGAGGCAGCTGTAAACATTACAGCAAGATAATGAAATTAGTTTAGCTGAGAGGAATTACGGTACCCAGATAGTACAGGACGGATCCCATTCATAAAGTGCTCTCTTCTGTGCATTGCGGTGTGCCACTAGGGAAGAGCTGAGGGGTTACAATGGGTATTTATGTTCCAAATGAAATCTAATAGTCCCATTCTGGCTAGAATTAAGCATTTTCTGACTGTATATAAATATATATGCATATCCTGACAAGACAGGCTAATTAACCCATAAAATATTTGCCCACAATGCCAGAATAAAGCCATTATTGAACAGGTTACTTAAAACATAGCAAAGCTGTCAGTGTTCTTGAATGAGACCAGATGGAAATGTATATGCACTTTTTGTCTATGCGCCTGGTGCAGAGGAGGGTATGGAGAGGGCGTCTTGTGGCTGGGTGTGAAGAAAGATAATGCAGTATCATTCTATCTTGGATGTTTCAGCATGGTGCTATCAAGTGCTCTGGCACCATCACAGTTAAGCAATCACTTCTTTGCTTAAAGATTCTTTTCAGAGGTCCAACATCCTAACTCAGGAAGGACACCATGCCAGTTGAGCCTCTTCCATTATGACAGGGCTCACAGGCTCCCCCCACCCTTCCCCGTCAGCATTGATCCTCACTGCTGCTCAGAGGGTTGCAGCTGCGGAGGAAACTATCCTTTCGGGTTTGTTTTGAGAGAGAAAAATACCCAAGGAGCAGGCAGCTCCACAAGACTGGATGTACCAACCAATAACCTTAATTCTCATCACTCTATAAACACTCCTGAAATTCAGTTATCCTATTTTCTTCTGGGAATGCCCTTGCCAACAAACAAACGAAAGCATAAACTCAAATATTTACAGTCTTTGTTTGGGCCTTTCAGTGCCAAATGCACAACCAGGAAAATAAATAAAGTGGAAGACAATGGTGGCAACCAGCCCCATCTGGAATAAGGAGATGGTCAGGAGTACAAGGAGGAATAAGCCTGCCTGCAGTTGGGTGGGGATCAGGATGAGTGATCAGGATTAGGACACACAGCAGTGCCCTAGAGAAGCTTATTAACCTGAGCCTGGATGGACTCCCAACACACATCAGCCAGTCATTGGGGAAGAACCAGAAAGCGACTCTGAGATTTACGGCATAGAAAGCCTAACTGGATATGAAGTACTCACATTCAAACTTTAAAAATGCTTTTATCCAGCACTTTCTTCACCTAATTCCACTGCAGCAACACTCACAGCACAGCCCAGAGAGGATGACTTTTTCTGCTGATGTTTTGTATTAATTATGCATTCTTCAAGGGTGTTATTAAAACAGAGACTGATAATCTGCTGTGTACCTTTTGTTAAGCAATAAAGACAACTAAAAGCTGCATTTAATACTAAATGTTCATGCTACATCTCATGTCTCCCCATCCCAAATGAAACAAGGCAAGATGCCATACCTTTCTCCTCACATAGCATAGTTTTTTCAGACCCCTTGGAAAGGTCTGCCATGACTAAGCATGCAGCATGAACAAGCCAGCTGCTACTGGATTTTTATCTCAACCAGAACACATTTAAACTTCAGAATGGTGTTTATATTGCGAACTGAATCCTGCACAGAGTCAGCAGAAGAGATTCGCTCCGCATCCCACAGAACTCTTCACTTTGTGCACAGGATGGGGGACTCACTTTAAAAATTTACACAGAAAAGATCCTGAATTTGGCACCACCATGGCAGTCAGGATAACCACAACTGAGTTTATCAGCCCTGCTTCTAAGAGCTATGAACCCATGAAATTATATAGGAAAAAAGAAAAAAGAAGTAAACTCCAAATGATGTGAAGCCTTTGAAGATACAGGAACAGCTACTGCAGCTAACTAGGTCTTCAACAGGTTAATGAAGAAGTCTCCCTAACACCCAGCTTCCAAGGCAAAGCCTTTCCCGCATGCTTATGATAATCAAAAGATACTGAAAACCAATTCTACTTCATTCTGGTATAATTGCAGCAGAGCCACTAGAGGAATTGTAACCATTATGTAAGATGAGGCACCATCACAGTGGGGCCTGCTGCTTCAAATACATTCTACCCACTCTTTTTTATAGATTTCAGCTACCTTTCATTTTAGTAATTAGCCACTATTTCCAAGGAGATCCATAAGTAATTTCCTGCACATCTTGAGCCATAATGCTGCAAGATTGCACTAGAAAGGTAACATAATTCAGAAGTAGTCAACGAAGGGCAGGTGACACACCGAAAAGTTCAGTTAAGCATGAGACAGAGACCACCATTTCATTTAACAACACATAAATTTTGCCTGACCACTATACAGCACACAGGCATCCACCAGAAAACCCAACAGTGGTTCCTTCCAAACCCCAAAATCCTGCAGGATTCTATTAATAAGCAGCATATCAGAGTGCGGAAAACTCCTTCAGTCAAAGCAAAAATGATGTAGCACACTTGAGGGGACAGTGGTCTGGAGGGAGGCTCCTGCCAAGAGGAACCTAGTGTGCCCTTGAGAAGAGGATTGCGCATTTAGAGAAGGATCTCAGCTGGTGAGAGCACAGGCACATTCATAACTTCTGTCAAGTCCACATTAGTTTTAAGATCTTCTGCTGAAAGCAAGGGGAAAAAAACCCACATTTTTTAACTCACATGTTTTGCTTTGAAGGAAGTCTCTCAACTAAATATTATTGCAACGGCAGATGGCAAAATGCAAACTTTATTAAAGGGAAGGCTGCCTTGAGCGGCAGGTTACTGTTTGTGTGGAAGAGCTGTGCAAGGGAAGAAGGGAGGGAGGGAGAGACTGAAGGAGGGAGAGAAAAGTCAGAAGTTAAGATGCACATTTCTTGCTGAACAACTTGGTTAGAAAATGATGACCGTGTGTATAAATGTAATCTGTAGAGTGCTGGCACGGAGATATGCAAGAGCTGTGAACTGGTGTGAAAACTAAAATACCTAGAGGGAATAAAGTCCCTATGGGGACCCCAGTTACTTAAATGGCTGCAAAGGATAATTGCAGAGAGCTACAGCAGGACTGAAGCAATGCCATTTTCCCTGGAAAATAAAAAGAAAAAAAAGAAAAAAAAAAGTATTGCTGCTCTCATTGATTATGTTATTCTTAAAAGACTGGCTGCTTTCCTCTTCCCTCCCCCAGCTCAAAAGTCAACTGCAAACCACTAGAAATATGGCCTGAAAGATTACGATGCAGCTGAAAGCCAGAAGCATATGAGATTATATATTTACTGGTGCTATGTCTGATAACATCTGAGGGGAGAGGAAAAAGAGATTCAGCTTTGCAGTCTTTATTAGCATGTTTGGGCTCTTTAAAGGAGCTATCCAATTGTGTCATTGCTGCCAGGCCTTTAAAACTGTATATATCCATGATAAAGGAATCTACTTAATCTTGATCACAAGCCTCCGAGCCCTAACCGACTCTCCTGTGACATGCAAACTTATTGCCTTTAAACAGGAATTAGAAAAAAAAGAAATGAATAGGGATGCACCACTACCCATAGCATTATATTGCTCAGGAACAGATGTTAATCAATTTTATGGAATGTTTTAAGTAACATGCAAGTACTTTCTGCAAAGAACTGTCTGCATAATAGAGATTTCAGCCCAGCAAATAGAGGAGATAAGCCTTTATCTTGACTGGTAGAGCTATGACTATTTTGATTGAAACCAAAGCGGTCTGCACAAACAAGCAAATTTATTCCCTTGGAACTATGTCATTTCCAGAATGCTACTACACACGGAAATAACCTTGCTCTTGATTGTAATGTTCTCCCTGCGCAAATGTTCATGCATGTAGCTCATGAGGACGTAGGATGTATATTTCATTCTCAGAGATTCTTGAATAGACCAGAACTGTACTCTATTCCAGCTGTGCTAGAAGAACAGTAAATTTGGAGAAAAGACTGACGTTACACTCTGTAAGTAATTTGTGCTACTCAATCTCTCATGCACTGCTAACAGAACTTTAAAATCCCACACCACATACAAGTAAAAGGAAAAAGGTGCTCTATCTTCTCGATTTGTATAAAAGTAGTAGCTGTGCCGTTGTCCTGGGGAGTAATTCCGGTCGTTAAACTTCTCGAACCTTGAATGTCATCAGGAGTTACTTAGGTGACCATCCACTTGCACTTAAGAAGTACTGCATTTAACTCTCCGTAAAATATGGATTTTATTGCAGCAGTGACAGGACTCCTTTCCACAGCCACTGACCTCTACTGCTATTCCTTATCTCTTGACTCAACCTTTTGCATAAGAATACACAGATGTAGTATGCAAACTGTTTTCCCCGTGTATGCATGTAAGCAGCTGTTACACACATATGAATATATAAATAGTTCAACCTAGCTGACACAGAAAGTATGTTACCAGCTCCTTAGAAACATTTACTACACCACCAAATTGTGCTTGCTTTCTGCAATTACCCAACTTTTTTCCTGTAAAAATGCCTATACGCCTACCCCGTTACTTCCACCTCCTCCAGCAATCCTCAACCCGTTCTTTTATCAAATAAAAGGCTTCACATTTGTCAATTCCTGTAACGTCCCCAGATCGGCTCGCTCTGCCCCCTTCTTTTCACTGAGGGAGCGCCTCATTTCAACTGTGCTCTACATTCAGTTCTGCACTTTGCCTCGGATTTCTCTCATGATCCGAAGGGTTTTGCCCTGTATTCATTTCACAGCAACTAGGCAGTATCAAGAAACAGAGACAGACTTTAAAAATTATTATTTTCTATTTGTTCATCCTTTTGCTGTTGTTATAACTGTTATTCTCTTCCAAGCACACACGACCCCTCTCGCGCTCTCACCACCTCTCTTCGCCCGAAGTGTCTTGCTGGCGATGACAATCCCCGGGAAAACGCCGCATCCCTTCGCCTGACTTACAGCGCCAGCAAACGTGGTCCCCTCACGCCCCTGAGCATCGGGCAGGGCGCGGAGCCCCGGGGGGGTCACCCCGGCGCGGCAGCGGGGGCAGAGCCTTCCGCAAGACAGCTGCCAACTTTGCAAAATTAGTACTGTCCCCTTCCTCCGTCCGCGCCCCTTCCCCCCCCC
>VXBQ01008413.1:365226-376346 GCA_013400175.1 Phainopepla nitens
AAAGAAAAGGGGAGAAGACAAAAAAGCAGAAGGCGGCTGGCTGGTGAGAGCTACAACTTGCCCCTACAGAGGTGCAGAGCCGCATCTCCTTACCGGCACGCAGGGACGACGCGGCCGAGCCTCGCCCGGGTCGGCGGCGCGGCAGCGCAGCTACGCGGCCCCTTCTCCCGCCGCTCAGCCTCCCCGCCTCGCACTAGGGCTCCCTCTCGGCCAGCAGCACTTTTTAACTCCGGCATGCAGGCAGCCCGAGCCGAGGGGGCTCTCTATCTGATTGGTTTCCATTCACTGCTCCTGATTAATAAAAAAGAAAAAAAAAAAAAAAGCAAGGAGGAGGGGGAGGGAAAAAAAAAAAAAAGCCAAACTCCTCCCTCTCGGCTTGGCTCCCTGGCAGGCGCGCACACACACCCGCACATACGCGCACCCGCACCCCTGGCGCCGGCGCTGCGGCTGCCGGGGCCGCCGGAGCTGCCGCACTGGGGCCGGGGGGGCGCGGAGCGGGCGCGGAGCCGATTCCTCCGGGCGGGCAGGGATTTGCAACTGAATGCGGTGGGAGGGCAGAGAGGGAGGGTTATGCCAGGGACCCCCCCTTCCCCCCCGAGAGCAGCTCCGTGCTTGAGGTGGAGAGCAGCCAGCTTCTTCCCAATGGTTTGGTAGCGATAGCTAAAGCGGAATGAAATCGGGGGAGGGGGGAATATAGAAGAGGCAGAGGCACGCTGTTCTGTTGTGAGCTATGTGTTTGTGCTGTGCGGCTTCTTATCCTCCGAGCTAGTCTTAAGTCCTTCTCTCGACATCTGAGATGCCCTGCTGGTCTTTCCCCACACTTCCCAGGAAGTTCCTGGACTTGATGAATCAAGATATTTCGGTGAATTATTAGTGGAGATGACACTTCGTGGTCGCATGTGGCGGTTTCTATGTAAATGGAAAGCAGCGGAGGAGGATCTTCCAGGTGCTTGCCTTTGCTTGGTCCCTCTCTCCCCAGAGGGCACCCCACTCAGGAGGTTCTAACTGATCTTAATGCAGAATGGACTGAAATCTCAGCTTTTGCTGTGGGACTCATGTAGCCCTTCTCCACACATGCATTTTGTACAACTTCTCCCCCCACCTCCCACAATCACCTAAATACAGCCTGAAATAAGGCTTTACATTTTCTTAATCTATATATTAAATTACAAGATGGAGATTGCCAGCTAGTTTATTATTTACCTGACAAGAGTCCACTCCAATTCAGCAGCACGGTGTCCCCTCAATATTCATAGCAAATGTTGCAAGAAGTGAAGCTTTCTGCATCTTGCATCTCCACAGTCTTAGGTTTGACCTTTATGATTTTTTCCCCTGCTGGTAAATCTAAAGTCATCTCATTTTTCTTTCTTTTTTTCTATTCCTTTTTTCTTCCCTTGCTCCTACCCACCTTTCACAATTTCTGCATGCTGTATGTCGTAAGTATGGGTCTGTGCTGGCTCTAAGCCACATTAAACACCTGTTTCTGGACTATTTCAAAGCTTTTAGTATCATTTAAATACCCTGAGCACCAGGAATTCAGGTAGCAATCTTGCAGCTTGTGCTGTAATTTCTACAGTGCTGCAGCACCATGTCCACAGCAAAGCTGAAACTGGTGCTGGGCTGCTTGTAAAATGTGGATCATGTAAAATTTTCTTAAGGAAGGATATTCTTTAATGTTTGATATTTGTGTACTCTCAAGACTAGTCAACAAGAAAGGAGATTTAATCCATTAAACACACCTAACAAGCACGCTTTAAGTGATGTCCAGGTGTTAGAAAAACAAATTAGTTGTTGGTAGAATTGCCTTGTTAAGGGTTAGGGCCTGAAAGCTACAGTGATCTCAGACCTATGGAGAGGTTAGCAGAGCTTGGGAAGAAGGATGTTCCATTGACAGTGGACGCAAGGAATGCAGAATTTGCAGGCCACAAGGACAACTGGCAGAACTCCCAAGGTAAGGAAGAAACTAATAAAGCTAACTCAGCAATTGTACTGAAATCAGCTCCAACTGGGTAACAGGTAATTCTGGCAGGGAGAGATCATGACCGCTGACTCACAGACCATTGACTCAAGAAACCCAACACCTCAAGAGAATGAGCATAAGGATTAACTAGCATGAGAAGCAAGAGAATCATTAACCAATAGAAGATAGGATACTAATTAATACAGAACTATGTTACTTGTCGCCGATGACCACTAATTTGTTTGTTTGCTGAAATATATAAATAGTAAAAATTTGATAGCCTGGTGTGTTTGATTTGTGGAATACCACCAAGCACCCAGGCTTGTGCAACTGTGAAATAAATAATCAATGTCTCTCTTGAGAATGTAATTATTGGCTTATTGCACACCAGCTAGTGAATCAGATTTTTGTGGAAAATAGGCTCCTTAGGAAAGCCTTCAATCTGTTTCCCACAGCCACTGTGTTGGCAGAATTGTTATTTTAAGGACTCTGTATGATACTACAGAAGGCAAAGCAGTGTCAAGAAGCTGGATTCTGCTTTGCATTTATTTGTTACCTCAAACAAATCACCCTGAAAACCCACTTAGGTACCACTGCCATTATCTGGCCATTTTAGTCTTTCTACAGCTAGTTTTTCTAGCCTGCAGATCATTCTGGTTGCTCTTCTTTGAACTTCCCCTAGTTCCCTCATTATTTTCTTTTTTTTTTTCAGCAATGACAGGTCAGGAACTCAGTGAATATTTGCAGAGCATTCCCATGGGAGCTTTCTGGACACAGTCTATCTCTCTTTAAGATAGACCACATTTGCAGGCTTTCTTGTTCCTTGCCATATTGCACAGTTGATTCACTGCCCACTCTAACCCTGAGGTCTCCTTGGGCATTATTCATTCCTAGATGCATCATATTCTGATTAGCTTTAGTAAGGCTGCTTTTATTATTTTATTTTATTTTTATTTTTTTTTCTATTTTAATTTTTATTTTCTCAGCCAGAGTGGAATTAATAATGTCCAAGAAGGACTTCTGTATTTTTGTTAAAAAGGAAAAGTTAGTGCAGGAACTGTTGTGTTCTCCATAACGTGTGCATAAGATATTTTTCTTCTAATCAATTATATGAATTTGTAGTTTACAATTTGAAGTCCATAGCTGTGTGAAGAAAACTTCTTTCATTTTTGAGAGATATTGTCAGGACGATGCTTTTTTTCCTCAGTCCTCTTCTATTGACAGCTGTAATGATAATAGAATTAGCAGATTAGATCACGTCATTAGCCAATGAAGAGTTCTGTATACCTGATACATTAGCTGAATGAAAAGCTTGCTGAAATTCTCAGGTAGGATTGTGAAAATTGATCAAGATTGGCTGAAAACAACTTCCCTGCCATGAGGTGGAGAATATAGGAAGGTTCAAAGAACTGAATATTCACAAGTCTAAGACTCCAAGACCAGAAAGGAGACAAATGTTGTTTGTAGCTCTTGAACCAATCTCGTATTTGGAAACCAGAATGAGTAATCAAGGTAAAACATACCATCTCAATGCCTGTCTTGTCTATGGCTCTTCTCTTAAGCAAGCATTCCTGCCCCTGGACTGGCAAGAATAAGCCAGAGCAAAGATCCCAAGTGGCTACTTCTGCCTCTGCACTCCCTATGGAATGCCCAAACCCTCCCAACTGTGGCCAAAATGTCCATGAATTTGTCACCAGCACAAAAACTAAATACAGTGTGAGCTAGGAATACCTGGCGATATTCTCTAAGTTATTTAGGTTAAATACTATTTATACTATACTATCCCACATAGAAGAGGTCTATGTGGGATTTAAAGACTAAGCAGCCACTTACAGCTCACTACAAGATGCAGTATCTCTGAAACAATCTGAATGTCTCACTTTGTAACTCCACACTTCAGAGTTCGGCCAGCCTCTTCCAAAAATAAAGACAGACCTCACTCTGAATTTATAAAGGGGACCCCTCAGTCTAAGAAAACTTCTCTTCATTCTTTTCCACTTTTTTTTTTTTTTTCATTGAGGTGGGGAGCCTTGCTTTCTCAAGCTTGAAAGCCACATCTTTCAAGTCTTTAAGGCCAGTCTTGTAGATCTATATGCAGTGATCAAGGATTAGCCAGGCAATTGTAAGGGTGGAGATAACATCGCATTTTACCATTCTTCGAGCAAGATGTGCTTCTCATAGCACTGAAACAGCCCTGGTGTCTTTCTAGTCCTACTCTGTTGCAAATACCTAAGAAACAGGGTGGCACAAACCACTTTCCCATCTTCTGTCAGTTCCTCTTGGTCTGCTTGGCCACTGGAAGAGTAATGGTTTGCCCAATGGATCCCTGTGATTGCATGCCACCCTGCGTAGCATATTTGTTCTCAACCTCTGAATAGTGTTGTTCTTTGTCAATGTCCTTCTTCCAGTGAGGCCCCCAAAAATGTAGGAGATTATTCCAAGGAATGCGAATGCCTTGTTCTAGTTTGAGTTTGTTACATGTTTTAGCCCCTTCTAGATGTGATGAAGCAAAGCAGCAGATGGTTTGATTCCTTCATAAGCCACATGAGGAACTACTCCATTTCTGCCTATTCCATAGATATTTTAGTGTGAAAAAGATTCCTGCTGAGAGACACAAAAGAACAAAGAAGCAAAATGTGAATCAGAGCTTGCTGATTTTGTGGAAACATTATGAAATCTGCCTGGATTTTCTTAGCTTGCTGTGTGAACCTCTCAGCTGCTTCCCAAGTAGGAAACTTGATACTGCAAATTCTTGCAGTTTCATGGTTTCTTGAGTGTCTATCTTTCCCAATTTCAGTGGTGAAAGTTAGGGAATGATGGTAATTAGAAAATAGTAATACGTTTTTTGGTTTATCTTTGAAGTAGTTGTATTTATTCATTAATAGTGCAGTTCCTCTGAGCAAACTGGAACTTTGGTTTTGTTGTCTAGGTTGAAGATGAAAATTTATTTTCAAAACTATTCTGGAAATTCAGTTTCCCAGTCAACTACCATGGCAGCTATTCCTCTCCTTCTCTGGGTACATGGAAACTGTTTCAAAGCAACACGGATTTTCTTTAAGGAATAGCTTTACTTCTGAGTTGAATAAACCTGACCATCATGGTCCCCTCACCAGTTTTTCCTTCAGTGTTTAGTCCATGCCTTTTTTGCTTAGGGATGGCAAAAACAATTTCATTTTGGATTAAACTTATACTGAAACAGATATTTTCAAAACTGTCACATACCTCTGAATTGCTTAGCTCTCCTAATTCCAGTGGTATTAAAATATCACAAGAACAGCTGTTGCTATGTTGCTTGTGGAGTCAGTAATTACAGAATTGTGTTGTGAAAGCTGAAGGGTGGCAGGTAAGTCTCACACACAGATAGTTTAAATAGGTTCAACTGAACCAAACCTTTGTCTTTCAGGGTTCACCCCTCACTCATGGCAAGCAACCAAGAAACTCTGCTGTTAAAAATAATATTAGAGCATCCTTCACCTTTTGCATTCCCAGTATGTTGGATTGATCATTCCTGACAGAAGCATAAAAATGTCAGCGTAACAAATAAGGTGGGTAAATAGCAGCTAATGCCTGGGGAGTTTCATTGCCTCAACAGGTACATGAAGTTATAATTGCACTAATCAGCATTCCTACAAGCAGCCAGCACTTCAACTTGCCATAGAAAAGCCCTGAAAGGACAGAGATTTCTTCCCTGTAAAACACCATGGAGATCAACTAAACCTCAACCAGTATGGTCTTTAAAAATGAAAGCTTACATCATTAGGATAAATGAGGAGCCAGCACACATCTGCATGCATGGGATGACAGCAAATGAAAAATCAGATTCTATCCCTCTAGCTGAATAATCATTATACAATAAATCAGTTCACAACCAAATTTCACTGTACATCATGCAGCTGCAGTCAGAACCTTGATAGCTTCCCTGGAATTGATACAAAAGGTTATCAGTGATAACCTGGTGCCACTGTTGTAGGAGTTGTTAGTCATGGGCACTAGTCAGAATCTGGAGATAGTACCCTTTTTCATATGCAATGTTATTGTAGCAAAATTAGAAGGTAATGCATTTTTCCATATCGTTAAAAGTTTTGGTTGCTTTGGGAATATTTTACAAAAGGCATTTAAATTTTTTTCAAGAAATACTTAATTTTCTGTAAAAAATATCCTTTAATTTATTGTGTAACCTGCAGAACTCTTCTACATGATTGCATTTACTGTCACAAAGCCCCACTTTGGCCATGAAACCTATTATTTATTTCTGTGAAGCTGACATTCTTACCAGTCCCCTGTCTGTCTGTATCCTTCTATTCTCTCTTCTCTAAAGGCTCAGAGTTTCTGTGTAATTTACCATGGTTTAACCAGTTACTTCTCACAGCCTGAGCCACAGTGACTGTCTGGATGTACTCTCAGATGGTAGAGAACACCACGTAATTTGATTTTGTCAATCCCTTTTCACTCTGAACTGGGCTAAAAAGAATTATATTCTATTTGTTCCTGGCTAAGAGTGCCTCTATGAACAGGTACTATGCCTCAGCTGATGTAGGCTACTCACTGTGCAGTAATAACTTGCTTGTGAGTCTGACATGAACATACTTTGTATTTTAATAACCTCTGGAGAAATAACTGTCTTTCCTGCCTCAACTTGCACAGTACCTAGTATGATGGGAGAAAAAGCACTAAAAAAGTCATGCAAATAATTAATACATCAAAATTACAGTGTGTTTTTCAGTAGTGCACACCTACACATATCCATTTGCAGATTTCCTGGCCCGAAGGGTTTGTCACCTAAATAGAGATGAAAGGCAAATGCTAAAAAGGAAAATGAAGGGGTGAAGTGAGTTAAGATTCGTGCAGTGGGTCAGTTTACATCTGGGGATAAAATTCAAACCTCGCTCCTACTCTGCTGTAGCTCAAACCAGTATTTTGTCCTCTTATTCAGAGTGCCTGTCATGGCTGGACCCTACCAAAGGTTTCAATCCAGGTGTATCTTTCTCATTTCTCAGATACATATTGCTGAGAACCACAGGTCACTCTTTTCCCCCAGGCTGATCAGTTCCTCAGTCTCAGGATTAGGATTTACTCCAAATCTTCATCTTTCCTGATAACAACGTTGACACATACACTTTTCTGTCTGTTAGGCTAGGTCATTTACACAATGAATAGCAGAAATTTTTTGAGTAGTTTTCTAAAAAGTGGTGCTTTGCTTTCTTCCATCTCCTCCACTTTTTGATTCATATAGTCCCAAATATGTTCCTTGAGTGGCTGCAGTGACCTGTGGAGTTACAACAGCACTGAATTCTGCTATGCACCCACAGCCACCCGCCCACCCACCCATAAACCTCCCTTACACTAAGTCTGCAAATGCACACTGCATTTTTCTTGACAAAACAGTTTAAATCATTTCCCATTCCTCTACCTATGGGCTCATCATTCCTATCTCTGCCCCTGCTCACCTTTCTTCAGTTTTGTCATCAAAACCATCAATGGAATGTGCTGTAACCTGGTCACAGAAATCAATATGGTTACAAATAATTCTTGACAAAGTTAGTTTTGTAATTTGAACCGTTTGAGCCACCTGTTGCAGTGTTTAATCTGAGTGGATTGTGAACTACTACACCTCTGTGTGTGTGCAGGAGAGTGGTGGTTGGGGGAAATTTCTTAAATTACTGTGTCACTGGAAAATATAGCGTCATATTACACATTAAGAGATACATTCCCTTTTCAGGAGAAGTTGTGTAGCAGCATAGTAATAAAAATGATGAAAAATCCCCAGGACACTTGTGAAAGATCATTCTCTAGCTATATACAGAATTTGAAGTGACCTAGAGTTTTGTATTAGCATTTACTTGAGCTAATCAGTGAATCTGCTGCTACCTTTCTACTTGAAAACCGATATTGTCATCCCAGAAGAAACAAACACCCTTTGCACTACATCTTTGTGGGTTCTTTGTATGCTATTTGCTTTATCTAAGAACATAATTTGCTGTTCCTGCTGTTTGGCTGAAGGCACCAGCCTAGCAATTTTTTTTTATGACATTTCACATGGGCTATTTTATTCTTCCCTGCAATAGGTCTTTTTTCTTCCCCTTCTTCTTCTTTTTGGAGTTCCTCTCATCTCCTTTGTCACAAAAGCCTTAGTCTGAAGACTGGAAATTTCAGCTCCTTATGCCTTTCTTTGAAGCCACCAGGTGAACTTAATGATTCCAGTTTATGCAGTCCAGTGACCAGGACATGTTCATAATTTTTTTGTCCCTATCTCTTGTGACCATAGCACTTGTTACTGTAGAAGAGTGATGCTAATTTCAGTCTGCATCATAAGAAAGAAGGGGTATTTTGAATTTAAGTGGATGTATGAATTTCAAATGAAGGCATAATTGCAGCTGAAAATGTACAAATGTCCATGCAGTGTCTGTAAATATATATACTTTTTTTAGAAGACTGCAAAATTTAAAAGATTTCCACCTTATCTGCTTCCATGTAACCTCTCATCCTAATCCTCCAGGGCTACTTACATGATTGCCCAGTCATCCTGTATCCTGCATCCTCAAGCTCTGGCACTTTCAAGGAACTTGTAGAAACCGGGAGCCAAACACTTGGCAGAATTTTTTATGTCTCCCTTCAAATGGAGTTGCACAACTACTCTATGTGTGACAGTAGAAGTAAAGTCCCTAAGGATAAGGCAGCCCACTAAGGGGTGCTATGAAATGCAAAGGAAATATCAAAACTGCGTAATGCAGCTGACTACTCAGCCTGGTATTAATATAATTTTGGGCCATTTTTCCTTGAATGAAGTATTCTTGCCTCTGTTAAGGATTTCCAGTCAGAAAGAGAAGCTGCAGCCTTTTCCTTTGCATTTAATGAGACTAGTCCCCACTAGGAAAGAACATATTGTCAGGACCGTTTTTATTTACTTTCTCAATTAATAGCAAACTGTGATAGTAATTCACAAGAGAATTAACACACTGCCTTCTGCATTTCACTGTCTCCTTCTCCTGAAGCTATTTCAGGAACTGCAACGCTGTGGGATACACCTAGATCCCGTTAATAGGTACTATACTGAATAGGAAAAAGCTAAGCATCCTCTGCTAGATCCTCTTTCTAACCTGTTATTCAGTGGCCTCCTATTAGGGTCGGAAACATTTTAGCAGGAATTTGTGTGATGCAGGTGGAATCTTGTAGAAAAAGACCATCTTGTAGTTGAATGAAAATAAATATACTAGCAAGGGACCCCTGATAATGCAGGGAAGACAGTAGCTATTTTGGGATTCTTGTTGGAAATCCTAGTTTACTCACCTATGTTGTAGCTCTGCAAGTTAATAGAAACAGACTAAACTTTGGGCGCCAGAGTCTGGAGTGTTCACCTTACATTTTTGTTGAATTGGGGCTCAAGGTACTGTGGGGATTAGCACTACAGTAAAGCTCCACTGCAGACTACAAAGAGTTAAAGAATTCTGTTTACATGTTCTCCTTGAATTGGGTGAGGAAATACTTCCTGAACTCACAGGCTTTGTTTCACACTTGAAATACTGTATAGCCTATTTGAATATTTTTGTAGTGCTTAACATTAGCGTCTCTCACACAGTTTACATTACTTTGACTTATGGAAGTCCCACTGTGGAGGACTGGGAAAATCTAAAGTTCTGTATTAGTAAACCCATGACAGAAAAAGAGAGGCAATTATCTCTTGTTTTAAAAGCTCCAAAGTGTAATTCTTGCAGTTAATTCCTGCAAAGTTCAGAGAATCTAGGGTGAATTTGGTTTGTGGTAGCTATTTACATTCCCTTTGGATCTGCTGTATATTTATATATAAGAACACTGATTTCAATAATGGTCTTCTACTTAAACTTGCAAATCGTGTAGACCCTATGGGGCATCTGACGTAAGTTAGTGAATTGTTGTTTGAGGTCCAGCTGCGTATCTCATGCTATGGATAAAAATAAGTTTCTTAGCATACCCTCGACAGACAAAAAAAAAAAAAAAACCAAACAAAAAAAAGAATAAAAGAAAAAAAGAAAAAGAAAAAAAATATGTTTGTAAGACTCTGTCTTACTGGAATTAATTTCCCCTTCTATTTTGTCCCATATGATTAGTTATATATTAGCTAACCACCACAGCAGGGAAAATGCCCAACAACTATCTGGAGACATAAAATCAGCCTAATGTAACACACACCCAGTTGGAACATAACTCATAGGAGCTGTTGGGATGGGGTCTTTGGGAAGAGACATAATTTATAATTGGCCCCGTTCATCTGACAAAAAAGAGAGAAACTGTGAGTTCAAAAGGGACTTCAAAATGTGAACCTGTCAAAGCCTGTGCATTGTATTTGCTCTGGATGGTGCATTAACATCTCTAGCAAAGCTTATGCTATTTTGAATGATGGAGGTCCTACTGTGTAGGGCTGGGGAAAAAGAAATAAAGTTCTGTATTAGTAAGCATGTGACTGGGAAAAAGGCAATTATCTCTTTCTTTGAGAGCTACAAAGTACAGTGGTGGTAGCTTCTGACAAGAGTAAACTAGATGTGCACAGCTTAAAGGCAAACTGAGGACATGCAGATTAAAAGTTCAGCTCTTTCCTCTTTCACCCCTCCTTTCTTTACCCACCCTTGTGATCTCTTTACTACAGCTGGAGAGAAAATCTGGGGCACTTGTTGCTTTCATTTCTTCCAGATTGTTATTTTATCCTCATTTTTGGTAGACTGGTAATGATATCCAGTGGCTGCTTAGATGAATCACTGATAGATATTCCTTAGGGATATTCCAGAAAAATGCATCCCAGCCAGGACTTATTTCCTAAGTCACAGCATGAATTTGAAACCTATACTGTCTGCCAACAGTAATCAGCTCCTGTCACTGGTCAGGTTTCCATTATTTTTTCCTTGGCTCTCTTCTTCAACCCTTCTATTTTTTCCACCCGCGCCAGCAATTAAAGGCTGCAATGAATCTCTAATGCGCATAAGGAGGCAAGAACACATGCAGAATCCTTTCTTACCATTGCATTTCATCGCCAGAATATTAGGGTTCTTTCCATCCTTTGCACTCACTAGCTCATGCTGGCTTGGTTTGCAATTTACAAGATACTTCAATTTATTTTCTTGGGTAGTTTGCAAGAGAAAACCTGGCTCTCTGAAATCTGCAAGGAGTAGGGGCATAGTCAACAAAAAAA